>JAQIVA010000004.1:0-32396 GCA_034697525.1 Lithobius microps | reverse complement strand
AAATGTGTATAGCAGTTGAAGTGCATCCATTAAAATTGTCACATGTAGTCTTTTAGTACGCGTGCATGTAAAAATCACCTTCTATAAATTCAATGTATTATAAATTAGCAATTTAAAATCTACCATATTAATTGGTTCTGATATAAAACGTAAAATCTGTCCATTTCACCTCCAAGGAATATAGTTTTTTAAACTTAACATTAATTACAGAGAATAGGTACTTGAATAGGGCAGATTAAATTACTAGAGTTGATAAAGGCAATTTCAAATTTAAATTATGCATGAAAAGCAACTTGTATCAGAAATTTACATTGAGCAATGTCTCATAGAGAAACTGAAGGCAAGGCAGACTATTAATCTTATCCATTTCCTATAATTTTATTTTAGCGCGAAAATGTTACCAAAATATCGATCTTTTACCATGAAAGGGGATATAATTTCGCCCTTTTTTCGGCTTGACATGCTCCAGTAGTAGCAATCCACTGACTTCGTATCTTTAATTTTTCAGCTTTTTCCTGAACTTATAATTTGAAATTTACATAACATAACCTTTTTGATATTCGTCGCTTATTTGTAGCGGTGTGTGGGATATTTTTGTAAGATGTCGTCTCTTCTGTATCCGATTGTGATCTTTATTGGTTAATGGTCATGTAGATTAATTTTTCCCTTTAAATATGAACATAAACTTTGTCATACGGTTTTTCCACTGAGCAATTTCTGGTGCGTAAATGAAAATCTAAGTATTTTGCTAAATTGTGTGTACTTTAACTGGTTTTTCCTTTCAATTAAGAAATGTAAAATGCATTTATTGTTTTCTTTAGTAAAATGCATTTTTATTTTTAATATATAACACTATTTAAATGGAAAATTCTTCTGAGAGGCTCATTTCATTTCTTGAAATTGGCTGCGAATCAGACCAACGGTATCACATTTATAAGGAATAAAGATCGAAAAAATTATATATAAAATAATATTTGAGTTACTGATCTAGTCAAATATGCTCCTGTTTTTATTTTGTTTAAGCTTTTATGAATAAACTGACATTTGAATTTTGGTTTTTTAATGCTAACTAACAATGCATTATTATTTATAATCAGAACGCAAATAAAGCAGATATAAACCTTAATTTTGGGATTTTAATATTGAAAGCTTTTGAATTATTTTTGCATTTATGAAGATATATCAAATAAACAAACGTAAATATTATATCTCTTAAAAGTGAATATATTTAAGCTAAAAAAGTTATTGATTTACTATGAAATATTTATAAGGTATTAATTATGTTTTTTAACAGTTGCTCTTCATAGATTTTATAGCCACAGCCGAAGGTCAAGCGTTCTGCATAAAATCTATTTTTTTTCATGTACGCAAATGCATGTACGCCAGGCATATGCATAGTAGAGAAGGTAAGAAGAACCTTGCTACTATTTATCAATTGCTACAATATTACAGTCAAGTGACCATAGCGGTACTTCGATTCAGTAGGTATTCCACTAGAAAGGTCTATTTCACAATTCTGAAGTGTCCCTTTTGACTTTGTCCGGTTTTTGATTTGACAAAGACGTAAAAAATCCAAAATACTCCTGGACAAAACTTGTCCATAACTCATAGATTGCCCTTCAGAACGTGCGTTAAGCTAATAACATATTTCTGCGCATTTCCTCGTGTCTTCCTTTTATTCCGTTTGACCACTCCCAGGAATCAAAGCAGATTTTTGTTTATAGCACTTTTTCTGGCCTAAATTGGTGCATTTGATTGTAGCTATTCGGTATCAAATTCTACCTCCCCTGTCAAAGTTTCTGACGTAGATAGCTCTGGCATATTCTTTTGAGTTTAGAATGATGCTTTTCTCATCGTTTTTTTAAGTGAAAAACGGTAGTAGATGTTGACTTTGAATGCTTCGAGCTACCACAAGAGGAATCCAAATTCTTGCCACGAAAAAGAGTTTTCGAAAACTCAAGTGAAAATTATCAATTTTATGTTTGTTCAATTTGCTTTTGAGGATTTGAAAACTTGGGAGAGTGTCACGGGGCATTTCCACAAGGGCGACATGAATCACACTGATGCATTTGGGGTATACGTGGTTTGAAAATTAAATTTCCACGATGAATCAAGTGAGGATTGCTGGCTTTTTGGATATGCGTTAACGACACGCTGACTCTGTCCTTATTGATAGCTGAACCAAACCTTCGATAGTTTTTTTGATTCATGTTCAATTCGTCAATTGTTTTCATAAGTAAATAAGTTTAATTTGATGGAAACGCGCTTAAGTGACACACAGAAATACACAAATTTCTGACATACAAGGTAGGACGGACGTTTTTTCTCGCTCTGGATTTAGAACATTTTATCTTTTCTTGGGTATTTCAATCACAGAGGTAAAAGAATGTATGAGTAGATATCCGCTCCGCTGTACTGGTGGAATGTCCACTTACGTTCGTTTACTGGATTTATCCAACGTGAAATCTCCTCAATTGATTCAAATCTTCCTCTCTTGAATTGCAATTAAGAAGCGGGTCTTTCGATAAGATAAGAAGCTCCTGTTAATGCAGTATTTGTTAGATATCCTGGACATCGCACAATTTCCTTAAGGAGTTTTTCACACCACCATTTGAGCAAATCGACTGCGCACTGATCTCCTAATAAATGCGCTTGTATTCCATGGATTTATTTCTTTGACGACAGCCTCTAAAAATCCACATTATTTTCCGTCGACGGGTTGCCAGTTAATGGTAGGGGGACCGCCCGACGATAATCCTTCATTTCTTTTTTCCCTGCTGCTCTAATTTTAGTCTATTATTGGTGCCGTTGTTATGCAGGGCTTAAGTAAATTGCTCAGCCTAAATTCCACGATGGAGAAGACAGCTGAATTCCATTCAAGCCACTCTCCTCATCCTTCGAAAACCAGTCAGCAACTTTTGAGTGTGCGTGTCCTTTTGACTGCTGGCGCAAAAAATCGCCAATTATTTTGGGAAAAGAACCGGATTGGTTCTGCATCAGCGGGAGGTTGTTTCAATGTTCTCAATGGGGTTCTTCTTAGCAGCCTTTGCCAGACGACGATTTTGTCGAAAACCTTGCCTGCCAAAGATAAATTGGCCTCTGTGTGGGTAGTGGTAGCTGTTTGGAAGGTGGTTTTCATAGGGTGTTCTCCCAACTTCATGATAGAGACTAAAGCAGCTGTAGTGTCATCACATCGGTAACCACGGCACTCCCAAGTAAAAGCACCTAATTGCCGTGTGGGCATTTTCCTTGACCGAGTGTTTAGACCTTAATTCAGGTGGCCCCCATTATTACCTATAAATCAGGTCAACCTAATCGAAGCAATCCAATGCACACTTATACGCACACACACAGTTTTTAAAAAAGCGCTATGGGAAGGCGAGTGTAATCTCCCTGGTATTGGTACTCTTCTTCAACTTATCTTGGGCAATCGAAGAGTAGCTACTCTCTAAAAGGTCGCGAAAAATGATTCCAATGATACCGGGCTCCGTCTGCTGCAACACCTAGTTTCTAGGACCTCGCAGTCTCCATTGCTGTTTTATCCAGGTTATGCCTTCGGAATGTAGTCTTCACAGCAGTGCTTTCAAAGTGGAGCATTAAACAGTCGTAACCATGATCTAATCGATATTTTTGCTTGATCATATTCAACACTTGTTATAATCCACTGTCCTGCCGAAGCATGTTCTTCGTTCCAGTCAGTCATAGCTGACATGAATAATGAAAAAAATTAGCAAAATTGAAAAATAACAAATAATACAACGGCATTCTGGAGCTTTTAATCTGAGTTCCCTCTGACAACAATGTTATCATTGAACCATATTTTGATATATACACGTGTTTAAAATAGTATATAATCATATATTTTAGCATTTGTATAGAATTTAGCAATCAAATGTCCTCTTTGAACAACGGCAAAATTGCCAAACTTTTTCAATCACAACTTCATACAGGAGTTTGTGATAGGTCATGCGTGCATCACTATGGTAATAAACGCACGAAAATCATGTGATGAAATGAGCAATTTGACAATTTAGTGATATTCTACAATTGATTCCATCTCTTAATAATATAGATAATGTATAAAATCTCAGCAAGTTGTATAGAATTGCAACTTAATCGGAATATACACAGATTGTCGATTTGTAATTTCAAATAGATAGAAAGAAAGGTGCACTATTAAGCAATCAATAGCAGTTTTCAATAAAAGCGCTTAGTATTATTCCTGATTTGGTTAAATCGAGGTTATAAATCTTATTAACACTACAGCTAACACTTGAATAATAAATCAAGCCTAGAAATAAGCAAAGCGTAGTAGGTAAGAAGCACCGAATAACTGAATTCTTCATTTAAAATAATTCTAATTCTCAGTAACATGGTGAATATCAATAACATGGACAGAGTTTAAAAATTATTTAAAACAGGAATTCCATTTCTTTATTATAATTCTTGACTTGATGTGCGAAATTGATGGCAATGCCCATTTTGTATTTGAAAAAAACAGAGAAATTTTAAAGGTATAATCCTAGTTTGATGCGTTTTCATATATAGAATTTCTTCAAGATTATCAGCTTTGAAGAAGTGATTTTATCATTTTGGGCATTTAAGCAAAACAGAGGAGGGTTATCGGTCTAGTTTGATTAAATAGATTTTTGAGAAAATAAGCTCGCTAACTTAAAGTGAAATTAAAATCACGCATCTTAAACTGAAATCTAATGCATGAGGATATTTTTCCTATATAAAATAACATTTATCGTAAATGAATATTTCATTGCTAAGTTTAAAATGGTATATTACTAATAAATGCATAAAATTTCGATAATGTCGGGGCAGAGTAAATTACGATACTAATTTTAACATCCTTATTGAAGCCTTTGATGAGGGTAATTTTTACGATGCATTTTGTCAACATTCTGGCTTTTCATAATGCAAAAGTTTATCTCTTCGTTTGGCTATTATTTAAGCAATTTGCGTCCAAAATTATTTAATTGTTGGTTAAGTTGATGAATCAAGTGCTCATAATACATTCTTTTGAAAATTCCTTACAACCGTTAGTTGAAAGTATTTGACGTAAAATGAATAAAGGTCTTTCCGTATTGTTGCACATTGCTGAAGCGATTCACGTTCGCAGATATCATATCGTCAAAAAATCACATCAATTAATTCGATACCGAAAAAATACGACAGATAAATCGAAAAGTAATGCACGGTGCAAGCAATGCGAATCTTTTATTTTAATTAAGGGGCGAATCTCAATTCTCCGTCAATGTGGGTGGATTTCTGCCACATTTACAGTTGACTGGGAAAAAGAGTTTTCTAAGTGAAATATGAACTTTTGTTTGATGTTAATTGCAGGCAAAACTGGCAAATAAATAATTTTTACTAAACGATTTACAGATGATCATTAGTGAAATATTTCAACCGTATTATATACACTGCTCCCTCGACTACTAATCTACCAGTGCAAACCTCAGTATAAATAAAATCTGATCACTAGCAAAGATGATCATCTCTTCCAGCCACCAATTTTCCTGCATCTCAAATAGAGACCCACATATGTGTGAATCGTAGCAATTTTTGCGGTGTAGATTTGATTGTCACTTTTTCTCTTGGTATCTTTCGAGATTTCACCTGATCTGCTTATAATTTTCTTCCGCGAAACCCCGTAAATTTAAAGCATTTGCAGTTGAAGCGAATTTGAGCTGTATTATTATTTGTGATTGCAAAAAATATTCAAAAATTTTCAAAATACTATTATAACCGGTAAAGTAAAACATATGCAAATGAACCTCAACTATGCTTGGAGCTTAAATTATTCCTGTTTAATTATTCTTATCAAATAGCAATACGGAAAGAAAATTGCACATCTTTATCCAGGTTGTCTAAACAGAACCATTAAATTATTAATAATTAACATGAATAATGAACTTAGATGTAATCATGAGGCAGTTAAAGGGTAATTTTCCGTTTGACGTTTACTCTTTTTTCTAATACCTTTAGTTATTTTGATCAAGTGATTTCAAAACTGGCTCCTCAATTAAGCTGCAGCAGAACAAAGCATTCCTAGCGTTTAAAATAATTCTTTTTCGAAAGTTTTTCATTTCAATGCACATCATCGTATATGTATAGTCAAATCCGCAGCATCTGCTTGGTGAAATGCAAATCTAGTTTCATTCGAATTTTAAGATTTCATCTACACTGGCATAAAAATTTGATATAATTTATTAAGAACAGGAGAAGATGGAAATTGCATTGATTCCGAGAATTGCATTTATCTAAAAATGTAAGCTAAAACCATAACGTGATTTGAAATATTATAATTAGCATTAAATATTTATGTTCAGAGGTGGCTTTCCCATTTATCTCGCCTGCATTTGCTGAGAATCACCAAACTCAGCAAGTTCACCGGTTTGTATTTGATCAAAATAACTTTTCAGATTCCATTGAATCAATGATAAGAATCTAGAATACACCCCACGCATTATGTAACGTTTTCTGAGCATTCGCTGCAGTTGGAATTGACTGCAACAATTTAAAATGGAGAAAATTTGTTTGTAAAATAAATGGAGAATGGTAGGTTTTGGAAAGCATAGTGGATCAATTGGGAAACCTGACTTCTTTGAAAAGCCGTGTTCTTCAATATTTGATGCATTAACCTCCAGCAAATTGAGTAGTATGAAAACTTAGCTCAGACTGTGCAGATGAAAATTTAATTTTCAGCTTCTAAACTGTATAAACAGTTTGACTGCAAAAGACTTCTAGAGGCTGCTCAGTGCAATTCTACTCCGTACATCATTATAAAGTGAAAATTCTCTTGGCTGCATTTTAGGTGCTTTAGAATTGTAAATCGAGGAGTTTTGCTTTTAGTGCAAATTTTATCAGCATCATCACTAGCAAGCCATCGCTGGCTGTTGGTTAATATTTATAGGGTTAATTTTTTTTCAAAATTATTGAAAACATTCACTCTATTTCTGGTATTGACCCTGAAAAATGGAGACCTGCATTTTGGCTGACAAACAATGATTTGCTAAATTATTCATGGCACTTACGATGTTTGTGAGTTTTATAAGGCATTGAAAAGGTAAAACATCAAATAACAGATTAGTTGTCAGTTGGTCTGGCCGAAAAACCTTGAAGCGATGCCTTTATTCGGAGTAAGGAAAACTATACTGCCCATGTTATTCTTACGAATTAATTCAGGTCTTTAAAGTAGTCTTTGCTAAACCTTTCCAGGCGTTTAATTTCTAATATTTGTACATACAATAGAAAATGAAAGATGTTTTTAAAAGAGATTATTTAATAGACTTTCAGTGATCACTACATAGAAAAGAGACTTGTTTTTTTAACCAAACAATCAATAAGGCAGGTAAGGAGTCAATTACTAATTTCACATTTGGGTTACAGGAATTTATAATTGAGATTAACGGAACCTTTTTATGATTCAAAGCACTTAAAATGGTTGAAGCCTCACGAAAGGATAAAATGTATTATTAAAATTTTGCACTTACCTTGGGCGTAACGTCATAACGGCAAGGTTTCTTGAGCTATATCTATTCCTTACACAATATTATACTTCTTTAAGCCTTCTGAGTACAATGGGTTTACGATATTTTAAACTAGGCAGCAGAGGGAATTTACTGTATGCAGATATGTGGAGAGTGCCATTGCATAAACCACCTTTTTTAACTCATCTACAGCCATACTATTTCATATTCCAAAACAAAGTTACATCCATTTTACAATATATTACACGATTCAATGTAATTGATTAGACATAATTGTTCCATTAACTAAGAAATAGATGCAGACCTAATGGAACCATATTTATTAATAAATAAGGATTTCCTTAGTAGGTGGGCTTTTAGAAAACTGTGACATGTAGATATCATCCAGCAATGGTTAAGAAAATGTACTTCTAGGTTATTCGACTTTCATATCATAATAACAAATCAAATTATTTAATTACTCAACGTCGATTTAAAGGTCATGTAGGATATTTCGACCTCGATATCATACCTAAGTTCGTGCTATTACTTTCCACCTATTGACTCTTTAAAACAGAAAATATTACGGTTTCTGTCTGCGTATGCTAGAGAATGAACTAGTGACATTGATAAGGTTCCTGAATTAGATGTATATAATTGAAAAAAACTGCGTCATAAAAGGCTAAAGAATAAATGTTTACGGCAACATCTGAAAAATAAATTTAACTATTACTCTAATTTGCAGTCTGAATGGTCCGAATTTACCACAGCTTTTGTTGCAAATAGTCATTTCCAAGTGAATTTCATGAAATCTGTTGGCAGCTGAACGGTGAGTCGAATTGGTATTTCAAAGTTTTTCTATAATGATAGCAAAATTTTGTGGTTTTAAACACTTTATTTGAAGAAATTATCGTTATGTGAGATTAATTCATTTATCCCACTGTACCACTTAATAAATAATTTAAAACCAGTCAGTTTGGATAGTATCGGCGTTTTGAGTAGTCTTATATACTGGATTACAAACTGCAATAAAAAAGAAGAATTAATATTTTCTCTTAATATAATCAAGAGGTACCTAAATTGCTGTTTTCCATTTGACGCTTAATACCGTTTTTAATACTGTTAGTTCGTTTGATCACGTCAGTTCTGAACAAGCTTTACAATTGAGCTGTAGCAAAAGGAATTTATGCAAAGTATTCAAAAAAGTTTTTCATATGATTTTTTTAATCTCAATATACAAATATTTACTGTCAACTCAGCTGCATCGGCATGTTGAAAGGCAGAGTCATTTTATTCGAATATGTGAGTTCATCTGTAATGTCTTAGAAAATATGTTAAAATATATTAAAAGCAGGAGAAGATGAAAAATGTATTGATTCCGAGAAATAAACTTATCTACAAAATAAAGGCTGAACCCATCATTTGATTTAAAGTATGCAATATCATATTAAAACCATATGTGCAAGCCGTTTTTCTTGGTTTATTGCCTACATTTTCTGAAAATCATCCAACCTCAGCAAGTTCACTGGTTTGGTTTGAGGGTCATCAAAATAACTATTCAGATTACAGTAAATTGATGACAAGAAAATTGAAATCATTCCCAAGCTTACAGAGCTTTCCTTCCAGCTATGATTGAAAGTTCCCCCGACCAAACCAACAATTTCACTGTCGAAGGGATTGAAATAGAAATTCTTTCCACTAATAAACGAAGGTTTAAAAACTGATCCGACTGAATCGAGAAGTATAATTTTGTTTATAGTAGAAATTTAATTCTGAAAATGAACAGCGGCTTTATGGATAAGGGAAGTCTAATATAGTAATAAAACAATTTATATAACAACAAAAATGACTAAGGCCATTTCGCCATTCCTATCGAATTGAAGAGAATTAATATCTCCTCTTGAGCATTTCCAAGGAGTCCATCTCAATCAATGCTGCATGCACACTTGCAGAAGCACTCATTATTCCGTAATAAATTTCGTTCCATTAAGGCTATATCTGTTTCTAAGACATGTGGTGCTGAGAGATACTTGCCACTTGTACCTTATTGTACTATATTGTTCAAGGTATGTAATAAATTGCCGTTAAAGTTCAAAACTGTCAAAGTGAGTATGACTAAGCGTTTATTCAGAATTAGTTAAACGATAAGTTGCGCACAGGTAGCAAATATATAATGTAAAACTGCATAACGGACCGTTCATGTTTGTTATGTGCCTTTTAATGTTTGTGCTTTGGCAAACTGGATATAGATGTATAATTGACTCTCTAAATGTCTAAGCGAGAAGGATGATCACACTCGAATAATCGAAGTTTTAAGCAGAGTTGAGATTTTTGTAATTAAAAATAATCTTGTACTATATAGGTTACGTTAATTTTAGGGGATTGTCTTGAATAATCGATACATTCCAAAATATTAATAAGGTTCAAGTTCGATTCAACTGTAAAGATTAAAACCATGAGATTTCATGAAAGAAAATGAAAAGCAGGTGAGATGAAAGCGCCAAAGATAGAAAGCAAAAGGAGAAACTCAGTCTGTGATCTCAATATGGCGCAAAATAGGGTAAAACCCGAAATTATCAGATCTGTTATAAATTGCTCTATTGCGAAATAACTATTGACTGAAGGCTAAATGTTCGATAATGCAAATATTTTAGAATTTTAGAAGACGAGCGAGTTCTTTCAAAACTTAGGCATTGTTAACGATCCGAAAGTGACGCACTGCATTCATTATTTTTGGTAATTTGTTAGCACTAATAGCAAAGTTAAAACAGAACGTTTTTTAAAGCTTCAGCTGCTTTGAACAAAATAGAAATTTAAAACAAATATTGCAGTTGATTGTCAGAATAAACCATATGCTCAATGACAATCAATCCGGAAGCAGGGGTTACATTTTGAGAAAAATTGGAAATTCCGAATGCCGTTTCCATTGTTTAAGTTCACCCAATCTTGCTCGACATCACTGCATTCCACTTTAAACAATTCCTTTTCTATTATTTGTTGCTTTTCTAAAACATAACATTGTTATTTACGTAACCGATGAAAATAATTTTAAGTTCTAAAAATTAAATTTACCAATGCGATTTATTTTTATCCATTTATTAATTGAAACAGTTTGTATATACTATGTTATTGTTTTGGCTCGTTTGTTATATATTATCTTATTTATTGTTTAATGTTTTCAATATAAGTCTACTTGAATGCTATTCCGACTCACCTGCTTTTAAAGGAGAAAAGAGATTCTAAGCATTTTATACAAGCTTCTGACACACACATATATATATATATAGTTGAAGGGGCCCTCTTGTGGCTCGCACTGAATGCGCCAACCAGCCGAATTGGCATTGGATCGAACCTCCCTACTGCCTTATTTTACGCAGAAATTCAGCAGGGACTTGTCCAAATAGTATTGCAGTGTGGCTTCGACTGCACTTGAATTAAAATGTTTGAAGTCTCTGCACACTTCTAAAGGGGGATAAATATCTTAGTGCTAATAGTTAGACTCACCTTTGCGGTCGATGAGCAGCATAAGGCACAGGCAACCGACAGCAAAACCGGAAAAAAACCCAGCCATTATAATAACCTGATCTTCTTCGTGGTTTGTGCTGATTAATGGCAATTGTTTGTGCTCAACATTTCTTATTCATAAATACGGTTTCCATATCCTGAAGAAAATTTATTTTTTCTACTTATTACACTTTTACATTCATATTCTCTAGTTCAGAGGTCACCAAAACGACCTTCCAATTGCTGTAATCATAAGCAATTTTTAGAAGAAAATAAAAATCTTCAATGTGTATTCGAAATGGGAAGTGAAACAAAAACAATTAAATTTAAACCTTAAAACATTTTGTTAGAAATAGGTTATTCTTCTTGCCAATCAGTGTATTTTTTAACCATACTTTAAATTATAAGTCCTTTAGATGTAAATGTTCAATAAATCAAAATAGTGCTTGGTGGGTTGAAAGGAAGGCAGTGAATTCATTAAACAAGATCTCGCCCTAACGATCTATCTTGAACCAATATTTGGCATGCAGAATATTGTATCCAAAAGCCAAGTTATCTCTCTCGACTATTCTGTGTGCGGGCGGTTTTTTGATTTCTGGCAAAATATGTGTTGGAGATTGCAATACCACAGAATAGTCAACAAATTATTTTGCTGATTAAAGCAAAACATCATACAACTTGCCATTTTCATGGCTGCCATTATTCAGTACATTTACATATTTATTCCTTACACCAGATCTGCAAATATTCAAGAAACGAATGTGGAATCGATCATGAGTTTCAATTCTTCATTAAAACACTAAATGTTAACATATGTTAGAGAAAGGGTATGTTTTTAATAGGCAGTTAGGCTTGGATAATTTCTAAACTAGTGTTTAGGCATTTAGACGTTTGTGTTTTATGACCGAATTGTATTTTTAGTTGTATTTGTAGTTGCTATTTTGGTTTTTCGAAATTTGAAGAAACTTCCAGTTTCTTAGGTCCTCAGCTTTCACATCGATGTTTATTAGTTATTGAGGAACTGCGTTTAACCTATAGAAAACTTATCTTTCTCGATAGAAATGTACATTTTTTAACTATTAAACGTGTGTTTGCAATCGATGCCGCTTGTGAATTCTACAATTTTCAAATGTCTGAGGTTCTTTCCCCCGGGCTTGCAGTATTATCCTTCAGTTATTTTTCTTCTGAAAAACAGTCAGTATAGAAAAAATATTACAAATAGTAGTAAAAAATCTCAACTATAAAAACAACTTTTGTATTCCTGATCACTGGAGCTACAATGTAAAGATTTACTTATCTATTTTGCCAATATTTATCAAGTATTCTATACGCTGCACTGTTAGCATTCTTTCATTTGTCCCAAATCGAATAGCCGTTCCATAGAAATATGTTTGCTCTGCTCCATGTTAATCTTTCTCTCAACTGACTTAAAAAATCCGATTGGGAAACAGCATCACTCGATTGCGGTAAATAGAACACATCCAAAAATAATAAAGAGGCTCTATAATAACCTCTTTCCTATTAAACGACAGATATCGTGATTAAATATTCATTCCAGAAAAATATAGAGAAATATATGTGGTTTTTACCGTGCTACCCATTTAGTGGTCTTTTATTTGTCTGTTCTTAATTTCGAGGATATATTTTCACAATTAAATTATTGAAAACCATTTTCATGCGTAAATTGAAATTAATTTTACAACTGTTAACAATTTAAAGCCTGGTGAAGCTCCTTGGGCATGTCTGAATAAATGCTATGAACTACCATATAAAAAAGACAAAACAACTGTTCAAAACGTAACAATTAAATAAATCCAAAGTAAATGTCATTATGAAGGTCATTTTTTAAATATTTGATGTCGTGCTGTCGTTGAAATCGATAAAAATTGTGCAATCCTGCAGTAGAATGTCACTAAGCATTTGAACCGCGCAGACGTATGCGTGATTTATTATAACCCGAAAACAATTAATGCTTTATTACGTTAGAAGATCACAAGCAGTTACTACTAAGCCAATTAGATGTTTTGGTGTTTATAAAAGCGAATCACAGTAATTTGGGAATCACAGGATTTCTAAAAGTCGCTGGATATTTCGTTTGCTCAGTTAGAAAGGAGCTGAATGAAAACAACGAAGAGGAATTAGCCGCGAGGGAGATAAAATAGCATTGCCCTAGCTTCAAGAACTACGTCAGTCTATATCAAAGGGAAATCGAGAAAATCGTTTAATGCGCATAAAACGACTCTAGTACAATTTGAATCACTGAGAAGAACGGAAATGCCTACGGTTGTGCCGCCACCTTAAAAACTTTAATCAGGATAAAACAATAAATCAAATAAATAATAGGCGGCTGGCTATGTGAGTATCCCACCGAAGTTTTAAGCGCTGCGCACACGAAGTTTTCGGCAGAATGATGTTTATTGGTTGTCATTGGCGGTGAAGTCACGTCATAACTCCCCCACATTTTCCCACACAGGGCCTTAGAGCCAATGCAGATGCACATGTCTTCAAGATTCTTTAAACCATTGTTTAGCCTCCGATAGACAGCGTTGCCAATGGAAGGGTCTATATTTCCTAATAAAGATTCGGTTCCATCTCTTAAAGCTCTCAAAACTCAGGATTGGATGGCTGAGAATTTTCATGATCATGTCACCTCATACTTATACGGCCTCCTCCAAACTCACCAAATTTTAATCCTTTTGTTTATTGAAAAGGGAGTAAATAATCATCCCTAAAACATCAAGTTCTCTCTCCTGGAAACAATAGCTCGAGCAATGGAGCAATCACATAAATGCAGACCACGTGGTAAAAGCTTGCACTCGACATTGGACTCAAATTTAATGGTAACCATGAGAGGATATAAAGGATAAAACCTAGGTTAATGTCTCGTTTATTTATTTGGTAACAAGCAATTGTACCTTTCAACATTTAATAGTTTTTTCTTCTGGTTATTTAACAGTGTGTCCTACTACCTTCAATCGTGTATTTGGTATGATGGTTGAGTCCATGCTCAAGTTGAGGGGTTATTATCTGTGGTCACGCACAAATTAATTAAAAAAGAATATTATCACAAATTAAAAGAATTCAGCGATTTCAAATTTAAGTCACATAGTTAACTACATTTAATATTCATACATGCCTCGTAAAGATATAAATAAAAAAATAAATCAGTATCACTGGGTTTGGTAACGCAGTATATTTCATCGCAATCAACCCCCAACTGTTTTCGCTTCTGTAAACCATTATTCTTTAAATATGGTGATAGACCTAAAATTGGCTTTATTTAATTAGTACGTACTATATAAATACATTTGCCTGATTAAATAATTGATTAGTTGAATCGTGTATATTTCGTTTTGCATAAGATTAAAATAACATATCATCTTTATTAATATTCAGCAAAGACATTTGCATCCTAGATTAATATGACTAAATATAGTTATTTTTTGGACCAAAGGTGACCAAATTTAAACAATTCTGGGTTGCAGAAACGCCAAAAGTAAAATGAATATATACCGTGTCGGCAAATCCAGTGGGTAAAGTTATTTTTGCTCCAGAAAGACAAATCCTTTGTCCTCATGGCTGTAGTCTAAGGGCGTCTTGTGGAGTTCAAGATTTCCTTAAAGCATGCATTGAAAACAAACAATGTAATAGCCTTTCCTTCGTATTCGCACTCACTCAACCTAGTTTAAGAAAACTACTGTGCAAAGCAAGATATGAAATGCCATTTGACTTTGCTTATTTGCCTGGAAGCACAACCATTGAGCAGATTCTTGTAGATTCTGAACACCTCAGATTGGCTAGTGCGTAAAGGTTCTGAGTACACATTACGCACTATTATAAAAGCAGAAAATGAATCAGCTAATTGTTGAAACTTGTCATTACTTGTAATACAAATAATAAACATAATGCTGCCTAACGTTCCATTCCCTGTATCCTCCCTTCGGCTTCTATCACCGACTCAGTTCGAGTCCAAAGTCGAATGCAAGCCCTGGCCAGGTCGTCTGTATTTATGTCATCGCTTCATTGCTCGAATTATCGCTTCCCTCAGAGAGGATTTGGTATTAAGGGATACTTCTAAACTACCTTTTAACACTAAATAAACCAAAGGAGGAGTAAGGTATGTGACATGATTATAAAAATTCTCGGCCTTTATCCAATCCCGGGTTTTGAGAGCTTTATGAGATGTTGGAGGATCGTGCTGGTATAAGATATAACCCCTTCCTTTTGACAAAGGCAAAATCAATTCCTCTATGGGATGTAATTGTCATAGTGCAAAATCGCATATATGCATTTATATGTCCTAATATGAACAAGATCCTCTGTCGTAAGAATACCTGATTGTAAGTGAATGCCGGTCCAAAAATCGGACACCTCTGATAACGTTTACTGGTGGTGCACTAAGAAACGAGTTATGAGTAAAAGTTCGCATTACTTATTACTTTATAACGTGGCATTCTGGAAATTGTATGCAAGGGCTGATGGGCTTGGTGGGATTATAAGAACTACAGCAGGACAAACTTGCAAAATTGTTGGCTGCTTCAAAGGAATATGTCGAATTACATTAACAGTCTGCCAAAATCTTTGGTCATGAAATGGATATGTGATAGTCTTCTAAGCTACTGTTAGCAGTAAATAGTCGTTTGGTATTCAAATGCAACAAAGAATTGAACACAGTATTGCTGATTTAAAAAATCTTGGACAAATATCGAATATGACGGTTTTTGTGGTCATTTTAATCTCAGTTTCCTCATCCTACAAATCCACGACATTATAGGAACTGTGGTTAGAACAGTGAATTCAAATCTTTGTTCGCGAACGATTGAGATATCACAAGAGCAAGGAAAATTGTTGCCATCTCTTAAGACACATGAAAAATACAGGAAAATATAGAGGCCCATTTCATAGAGACTTTGATCTAATACTGCAAAAGCTCCTTCTTAAGGAGGATTCATGCATTCATATGAGGCGTTTCGTCTATGAACGCAGGAATAATCTCAATTCGCTTGCACTGTTAATTTTCCAGAATCGAAAATCTCCACGGTATGATTGGATTTAAAGTGTCATTCAAGTTGTTAGGCTGATAAAGAAGAGTATAACTGGATTCGGAAAGGAGAAGTTCATATACATGGCATTTCAGTAGAAGCGGAGTACTCCGTTATTCGAGATATGAAAATTTAACTCCTGCAAACAAGGCGTTGCAGTGCAGAATTCATTATTTGGATATTCAATTTCTCCTCAATAGCAACAAGCAATTCTTGGCGAAATTGGTGGAAATCTTGAACAAGTCTGTGCGCTAGTGCCTTCAAGAGTCGCTGCTCGGTCTGCTGATCCTGTGCTTCCTTCGTCTCACCTCATGCTACTGGCGTGATTTTTTCGATTTTTAATTTGTTTCCTCTCTAACACTTTTTCTTAAATGAATCTCATGTTTTGTTTTCCAAAATCTTTGAATTTCCATCACGTAGCTAAGCTGATTGAATGACACGGCAGTGTGTTAATTCACTTTGCCATAGAACCTGCAGATTGTCTGAAGTAGTCAAGACAATATGCCTGAGAACGTAGGACTTAAGCACAAGATGCTTGGAGGCATTTGCTGCCTAAATATCAACTAACGTCAATTTATTGAACCCATCTAAATTATGGTAAATAGTGTTTGAAATGAAGCGATAAATTCAGCTATTTCAGCAGAAATACAAAAACCAGACAAAGATTTTGTACCCTCAATTTCTAAAGACTATTTCTAAAGATACGCCTGTCAATCAAAATGTAAACAAGTTAATCTGAGGGTGCTGTAAGTGCCAATCCTCTATTCGTATTGGATCACCCATATGAAATTTTTCATACGACCTTCAAGTAACCGAATTTTGCTTATCTATATTAACGTTGCGCATATTTGGAAAAGGCTTTCCCAGACCCTAACACTATCCTCCTATAACTTTACCGGTTCATGTAAGTAGTAGATTTCCTTGTTTAAGAAATCAACCTGGTGAAATACATTTGCTTAAATTCATTCACGGCAATAACCTTATAATTAGTGCCTTTATTAAGGTCGATCTGTTATATTAAGCTTATCTCAGACAATGGAAATATTTAATTATGCAATAACAAACGCATTTCAGAGCAGTTTACTATCGATGTCATTATGAAGGCAGTAGCATCGCCTTTCGAAAACGACACTAAGATGCTTCAATTTGCTAATCCTGGCACCCTTTTCTGAAGAAAAACAGTTTAATAACCCCAAAATTAAAGCCTCTGGAATTGAATAATTCTATATTTTTAGTTGAATAAAAAATAAATAAAGAATTGCTGGCGTTTGCACAACACATGACCGCTTTTTCAAAATTTCGCTCCTTTGCAGGTGATTTGTATTTCAAATAGCAGTACTTTAAGGAATTTCGCTGAAAAATTTTACGAAATAAAAAGAATTGAAGTCTTTTTGCCAATAAATATTTAATTTAACTGATTTATATTGAATAATAGCGAAGTTATCTTGAGATACACGAAAAGTTATAAGTTAAAATCTGTTAGGCCATGTCACTCAAAAAGAGTCTGAACTAGACTACACACTAGTCGCTTGCAATTATTCTACGGTTAGGATGGAAGCCGACTGGTGTTAGTTGAAAAGAGTTGGATTATCACCAATGGTTCGACAAGATTTTTAGACATAGAACCAGCATCAATTTCCTAGTGAAACCTGGTAGGAAATGAACGGAAATCATTCAAGCATTGAATACAGTTTATGGGGACACTGCTCCAAAGAAACTTGCGTTTACAAATGGATGGAAAGATTTAGAGATGGTAGGGAAGTTGTTGATGAGTGGAATCGAAGTCGACTAACATAACCCCGGCTCCCGTTTGGTAAAGCAGGCCTCCAAAAGCGCTTGTTCAAATCGACTAGCATTTTGCCATGTTGCTCGAGAGATTCACTGATTGCACTGAGAATAACAAAGCATAGCGAATGTGGTCATACGCCTTTTGAAATGACTATGTTGCGATATCGGGTGAGAATGAGAATCACAAAATACGTTTTTGCTTGTTCTACCCTAAAATAATCGAAAAAGCCAATGCTTACTTGGGATGATCATCGACGTTGCTGACCTAAGTTCTAACATGAAATGCTTCACTCCTCACTATCAACCAATATGGCTTATTCAGCGTGCACACTTAACTGAGATTGTATAGTAACCGGTCTTTAATAAAAAATAGTTCGCTATTAATTTTATCATAATTCCACCTCAGTAGCAGCTTGTTTTGTCTTCAATGCACTATTCTTTTATTAGAAATTCTGCATCTTCCTTTCAAAAATTTATCAACGTCTTAAAATTAGGCATTTTAAATTGTCCATAAATGCATATCTCTAAATTTGATAATGAATTCGAGTTTTCTTCAATCACAACAAGCTAATGCTTGATCCCCGCATCATTGTACACTGTGTTACAAATTATCTCATGAAAACTAAATGGTAGTGTTCCAAGTTTTTAGCATCAATCACGTTGTAAAAAATGAAATTAAAGCTCTTTTAATCCATTTAATTGAAAAGGAAACATGCATCTCAAGTGCTTCTGATCTATTTAAAGTGTACTTTTGTCTATAAGAATGCCTTAAAACCGTTAGGCATTGTGTACCTTAAACTCCTGCTCATTTCGACCAATTGCTAATTGTAATTAAGTTCCATGATATTCTATTTTTCCTCCACCTGATAAAGAAAATCCTCTGCTTGGAAAAACTGAATATTGTTAAGATTTGGGATCTAGAAAAACAGTAAGTTATTTCTCCAGGAACTAAAAGCAGTATATTTGATAATTTAAATAAAAGCAAAATGCTTTAAAATCGTTGATAATTTTATGTTAATTGCAAACACCACAAGAAAAATCTATTCGGACAGCGGCACGGCCCTTTTTGATGAGTTGCAAAAGCAAGTTGTCATTGGCAAAGTGATGATTTATTACTTAATACTAAAATTCTACATCAATACACTGAATTATTCCCTCAACTCAGGAGATGTTTGTCGTGCTCAACAGAATAAATCAATGCATATTCTAAGGCTGAAGTGTTCGTGATATCTTGTGGCAAGAAAACAATGACAATGTTGAGTTTAAAACTATGCAGCTTAGCCTGCTTTTAGAAATGAAATGGGACTAAAGAACAACTTTTCATTGGAACAATTTAAGACTATTTAGTACAACTAATAACAGAGAAAACTTATAGAGAAGGTAGTATATATAATCCTTAAACCTGTTTTATACGATTTGGTATGTTTTCGATTTTATGTTGAATATGTGGAGCTTCAAAAGACTTTGAGACAAAATTGTATATGCAGTATATATATATTTAAGGAAATTACTTAAAAAAGCGTCTTTACTTAATTTGCTACCGTATCAAGCTGGGAAAAACCAAGTTGACTTTTAGACGTTATTTGTGTAAACTTTAGCCACAATATCAACTGTCAGTTGAAATTTCTTTTGTGCACAATGTGCAATTTTTCACGATATTAAAATAAATAGCCTAATGTACATTTATGCTATTTTTCGTAGACGCCTGCTTTTGGAGAAACTATTTCCTCCATTTCGGTCTTTTTGTGGTGAATGTGGTGGAGCCGATTGCAGTGGTGACAGTAAATCTGGTGGTAGAGACAGTGAAATTGTAGACATTGGTGATGTTGCAGACTTTTGTAGAAGCGACAATAAAGGTGATATTGGTAGTGGTGACAATAAATCCGGTAAAGTTGGTTACGGTGACCTCTCAGGAGAATTTGAAAGTTAGTCACTTAATGAAGGAGCTGGCTTTCGATTTCGAGGCCTTGTCGACCTGGCATATAACCGGAGTTGATTAAAACGATTTTAGTAAAACAATTTCACTCTGCTTTTACATTGTGATTAATTTTAAAGTCGAAAGCATACGAAATCGTTCTAATCAAGTTATTTGGTTAAATCTACAACCTTCTATCTCCGCCTATCTTGCTATTACTCAAGTGTTTGGTTAATTTACACCCTTTTCATTGCTAAAGGCAAGCTAAATCTCAAAATTATAAACTCAACACTGGGGCTGATTTCCTACTAAAAGTTAACGCAAATTCCTCAGCCCCGGAAAGTTAATTGATTTATTCTGCTGACCATAGCAAACAGCGCCTCATACATATTTATGAGGTCATTCTTAGCAAATAAGTTAAAGGAATAAATACATTGGAATAATGTGGTATTTTGGACATTATATGGCTAATGTCCAAAACACATTAAACACATCACATGGCTATCATTCTCAGGGAAGTAGGTCAGCAACTTTAAACATTTTAAACGCACCAAGCCGCAATGAAGTATACAGGGCGCTTAGGTCATCTGGAGAACTTCATTTTCATGGAATTTAAAATAAATCAATAATAATTAGTGTATTTTTTTATTTCTAAGTCAAGCAAAATAATTTGGAAAGCAAGATTTTTAATAGTCACCAGAACCTTCGTTTGCAAGTTAGAGAGGAGCTGAATGCTAAAAACAAAAAAATGCTTTCGAAATTTGTCCTATAAATAAAACCCTAGATAAATAGTGCACCTGAATGTTTCAGGAGCATTTGCTTTATACGCTTATCCGATAATGAAGCTCTGCCAATCTTGCGTTGTCACTCAAGATGTGGACATTAGGGATATAAAATTTGCATCTTTTTTCACAATAACACAAAAGTAATTTTAATTACTGAGTTTTGACTTTATGAAGCTAGGTAAGTTATCATCAAAGCAAGTTATTTTGATATATTGATGGTATTATTTCGGCAGAAGTACGCTAATGAGAATTTATCTTTTGACAGATTTTTCTAACACGCCGCTAAATTGTTTAAAGCCCCCTTAATTTAGATTTTTACTTAAAAATACTTTGAATTTATAGAATTTATATGTAAAAACTAGGCTTCTTTGTTTGTTATAATAATAATTAGCATGTTTTAATTATTAATAGTGCATTTTCTGTTTTTCTAGAAGTGCGTAAGTTGTCCCCAGATGCTTTACGTACGCTCTATATATACATATATATTTATATTTATTGTATTTATGTGTAAAAAAACATCTATAAGGGAACAGCCTTAATGAATTAACTTCGCTACTTTATTTCATCTCGCAATTGTGGTAACTATATTGATAACTAGGGTGTATCATTTACGCACAATAGTATTAAGAGTTGAGGATATTTCCAAATAAATAAAAAATAACATTTTTAATAATCGCTGATACTGGGAAAAGCGTTTTTACAAGTATGATGATAGCACAAATATAAGGGTTTATTAAACGGTTTTGAAGCTTAAACTGTGCATGGCATGAACCGCCTGCTAATCAGGATTCATCTAATAATTCACTAATACTAATTCTAAGATTTTGAGTCGAGAAATTTGTTTTTACGACTCTTGAATTACAATTTCCCTATAATTAAGAATTCGGTTAATACCGTAAAGTGTAGGTTTTCTTGATTTTTTTCTCTTAATGTTTTCGGCGATTCCAGGTTGTAAATTTGGTATTCTTTTGTGTTTCTTAGTGGACAATGGAACATGTCAATATTTTTCATTGAATCCGAAATAAGAGTTGTGGACTTGTAGATTGCGCACAACATGCAACAGCTAAACTGATTATCATTAGAAATTATACTTAGGATTGTATCATAAGCAATTGCTTTACATCAACAGAAAAATTAATGGAAATGTCTTTTTTGGGTGAAAATTATAGAAAAACGGAGAAGGACCACTACAAAGCTTCATAAGCTTTAGGAGAGTCGGAAAATTTGCCATTAAGTGCATATTTACAAATTTTACTAGATCGAAAAGCTCAAAAAATCATGATTCTAGACAAACACGGAATTCTGCAACAGTACAATAATCTCGAAATTCCCATTTAAATCACTGAAGAGGCATTATGAGAAAATTAATGAGTTCTCAATGGACCAGCAAGACTTGCAAGTATGCAGAAGGGATGTTTTTGGACAATCTGTTGTCACAAATTCTTCAATATAGTAAGACGGCTGCTTTATTATTGCTAATGTCGACGAAAAAACCTCCAACATTTTAATTATGTTGCTACTCCCGTAAGACAATTTACAAATTTTTCATCGTGTGAGGAAGAAGAGGATTTGCAGCAGAGATGTTTGCATGAATCAGTAATCCACCTAGCATTGCGTTCTATTTATCAAATAAGGTACGTGGTATAAATATGTATCCAACATTGTTAATAAATAGAGCTAATCCTCATCACATTGCATTGAATTTAATAAAGCTCTAAACCTACACATCACCGTGTGCTATTGAAGCTTTCTAAACAGGAACAATTTGCTCGAGTGATAAATGCATAAATTAATCAAGTTTAATTTAAAATTCGCTTTTAGTCAAGCAGTCTTTTATAATTATAGAATTAAAGGTACGAAACAAATCTAATGCTATCTAGTTGAGTTCCTTTACCATTTCCTGATCCTCTTTGCTTCAGTTAAACAGTGATTATCAAAGGAACATTAAATTGTTGCTTCAGCGCGGATGATATTGAGTTGGATTCAACACCATCGCTTTATTTTGATTGATTCCACTACTTCCAATTTACTTGTATATGTAGCAAGGTAAGGACTTTAGTTTGTCTGAGAGTGAACAAAGGCTACTTATCCTTCAACTAGGTGCTGGTGTAAGCCTTTCTTAACACCGTTCTGCGGTTATTCAAGACCGCTCAACTAATGACTTAATTCAACCGTAATATTCTTGCCTGCAAAGAAACCTCCCACATGTGTTCGATCAGATGATTTTTAGTTGACATGACATTGACAAATACGTTATTCTTTACCGGTGATTCAATGAATTTGGGACTCGAAATTAAGAAACCAATAGCCATCATTAATGATATTTCAATATTTACTATTGCCGGTTTCTTAAAAATTTTTAATATGAATCAACCATGAATTCTACATGGTTTCAAGATCACATTTGTTAATTCAGCAAGAATTAAAATAACATTGCTTGACTAAAATCTTCATGGATATCATTTCTAGATGATGTGGTAAAACTAAGATGATTTGCGCTAAATTTTTACTCCATTTCGACCGTTATTCGATTGCTACATCTGAATGATTCATTGCTATCTCCATCGCTTTAATGTTTTCATGAATGTCATTGTTTGGTGAAATTGCCTGAATGAAAAACGATTCTTGGAGTAGATCTTGCAGAAATAAGAACTCTTTAAGTGTGGTTTGCCTGAATAGACAATAACTAATTTCTTAGAAGGATATCGGACGCCACCGACTAAACAAGGCAGGTTAGGTAGGAACTGCGAGGAATTAGTAAAGTAGAAAAATGCGCCTTTTAAGAAGCCAAAAAGTGAAAGAACATTCATTGGATCGAACGTTAAGCCTATTATTGTGATGTGAAAAACTTAACCAACCCGTGTCTTTGAAATGTAACGAAATAACTAAGGTAAATCTGATGTTGCCTTAATTTTCAAGAGCATTCAATGACGAGCTCCAGCGTGGCCTACTGTGACTCATATCAACTTGCCAGGAACACATATTTAGCTATTCAAACTTTAGAACGACCTGGGCTGTAGACGAAAACACACTATTTGGATCAGATTAACTCGATTAAAGACGGATTCAGCAGGTTTAGAATCTTTCTTGCTTTCCAGTAATTTTTATGGTCTGACGTTATCAATCCAATATCATACAGATTGCGAACAGCAGAAGTTGCATTGTTTGTTACTAACGAAATTAACGCTGTCTAAAAGAATTATTACTTTCGAGCTATTTCATAGGCCAGAAGGGCCCACCAAAATTTTTTCGGATTTAGGTTATAGCACACGTTCTTGTATTGAGATGCACTGATGAGCTGCAGAAATGCCCAACTTGCCAAGTATTAATATATTGAAGCAAATGAAAATTTCTTCATTGATCTAAAATGTAGGCATTCAGTTATGATGAAAGTGTTGGGCTGTGGTACAAAATTATTTCATAGTTACCTACTTATTGCATTAAGTAGCATATTTGCAATTAGGAAATTAGGAAATTAGGAAAAAAAACAATCTGTCATTGGACCGTGAATTAACGGTTTGCTTTCAAATCAACGATTATTGCCGGTCGGCGTAATAGGCTTTGGTAGATTTTTTGCTATGTATTTATCTAATCATTTTTTGTGCTGCTTCTTGTACTTTAACAAAATTCAAAGAACTGTCCTTAAATGTTGCAAAGACAACTCAAAAATCGCGTTTGTCAGGCGCGACCAGTACCATTGTTACTCGGGTGATTGATTGCTAATTTCTCATTTAGGGATCAAATTAATTGCACTGGAATGGAATTTATTGACTGGACTTTGAGAATATTTGGGCTTGAAGTCAAGCTGGAAGTAATTGAGATATTGTTCAAGTTTGATTTATTGTGAGTTCTGTCACAAGAAAAATCAATTTATAAATTACTTGTAAAGTTGGAATCAGGCTTTGTCTGAATGTGGTAGTTTATTCCTGCATGTTCAGGCCGCTACACCTTTATGCTGCCACTTTAACGGGTTAAGGTGTCGATTTTGGTAAGGCGCGTATCTCCGTGGTTAAATATTTGAATTGCCAAATAGATATCGCGGTTTTTGGGTACAGACCATAATCTTATCAAAAAATACTTTCTAATATAGGATTAGGTTAGTAATATGTTGATGCCTCTAGGCTGCTCGCTTGTGCAAGTCTATTTGTCGATAAAAAACAATAAATGTTGTTGAACTTCCTTTAACTATTGATCTCAAAAATGTTGTTGATAGCATAATTGATATTTTAACATATATAAACTTCAATAGAATTGCATTTTATTCCAAATATCTCTCACTTAAAAAACGGATTATTTTTCATAAAAATATTTTTGTTGAAATTTAGAAGAGGAAGAAGATTGTATTATTATAATCACTTCCCGATGAATAGATGAGGAATAATAGAACGTAATATTTTCTTTAAAAAATCTTGACTGACAAAAATTTGTACATATTTAGTTTATTATCGTACTGCATAAATGTAAATTCTCTTTTTCTAAAATCATTTAAGCATAAAACTAAATTACGGCAATATGATAAATCAAATACATTGCAATATAATGATCAAACCTAGCTCTTTCACCTCCAATAATCGTTGATTTGCGGTCAAATTCATTTTATAAATACTGCCATAACAAATGTTATCCAGTCCAATAAGTAGGTCAACTTGAAAAAGATTTATGAAACGCACAGCAACTTAATGAATACGTAAAGGTTTAAGTGGATTTTACCAAAAACCGTTGTCGTTTGCTTAATGTATTAACCAACGCTTAGAAAATTCAGATAATTTTCTTCGGCGAGTTACAAATTTATTGGTAAATAATTAAATGCGGTTCCATATGCATGCATTTTTTAATTTCAACCTATAGGGATATAAAATCTGTCGTATGACATTACATTTGTGTAAAAAAATCATATTCGACTTGAAACTGTAATCAGGAAAACAAGGTTGATTCTTGGTGAAGGATTTTCGGAGCATCCATATTATATAACCCGGAATATAATTCACGAGGACAGTATTAACAAACTAATTTGCTTCATTAGTCGTCTTCCTGAAAGACTAATTACATATACGAAACCGTGAATATTACCAGTGTCTTTATTTTGTACAAATGCGAATGAATTTAAATGCATTTGAAAAGTGGGTTCCTTAAAAAAATTTAGAGTATCAGTGACAGTGAAACCTAAGAAGCTTTGCATTGTGGCTTTGCAAACGATATTGAGCTGGGTTCACCCCCATTGCTGTAGTTTAAAAGTCAGCCAGCCATTTGCACTGAAACTTTGCAACTTTTGAATTATTTGTAGTTTTAGCAAGGTGAACACTCCAGTTTGTCAGAGAGTGGGAGAAGGATACCCACTGTTTAACAAGGTGCAGCCTTCCAACTATCTCCATTCTTCAGTTATTCAAGACCGGCTGGCCAATGAATCTAGTCAACCATAGTGTTTATGCCTGAAAACAACTTTCCACATCCTTCCACACGTAGCCAATAAAATATTTAGTCCACCTGTGATCTGCTCTGTCCTTCAACGAGATCTTCTCAATGTACCTATAACAGCTGATATGCCATGGAGTGAGCCCTTGGTGAAACCAACATATACACTTTCATCAATTTGCACATTTAAGTATCATTGCCTGAATGTCAAGCGGATACAAAAGGAGTATTTCTGTCCATCATCTTAAAGCAGTATTATCGAATCTCAGGATGAGCCAAAGGATTTGAGAATGGTAAATTTCACGGAGAGGGTTGAAAGCCCAAAAGCACGATGTCCCCTAATGCGATTTCAGAAAGTGTGATTACTTCGTATATTTAATGAAACGGTAAGCGTAAGTAAAAGCTTCTGTATTCAATAGCCAGTACAAATAGGCACTGTTTAATGCTCCTCGGATAGTTAGGTAAGCCTTTGCTTTATAAGGAAAATAGTAGGCTTTCCGCAATTATTTAGATGCCCCTTTTAGTTTTTGTTAGATAAAGGAGCTATGCTAAGAAATTAATAAGAAATACGTAAAAGAGCCTGTTTCTGCTAAATGCAACGATTTGATTAAGGCCGGCGTTGCCTCAGGTGACTCATACCACTTTACCAGGGGTCATATTTATACTTATCGAAAATTTAGTAAAAGCTGGACTGTTGACGAATACACATTAGCGGGATCAGAGAAACTCGATGGAAGATGTGTGGAGCAGGCCTTGGATCTTGCAGGAATGCCAGCAATTTCTACGGCATGAAGGCATTAATCAAATGCGGTACTGCTTCTAAACACGAGGACATGCAACGTGCAGTTAATAACATAAATTCTCACTAAAGGAACTGACGCAAGAAATAACAAATATTATATTTGTGAAATTATTTTTTAGTGATATTATCATTTACTCTTTTTTTAAATAATCAATGCAGTGAGATGCACTGAAGCGTTCAAGAAATACCCAACTTGCCAACTATTCAGTTATTGAAGCGCAATGACAATATCTTGTACAAATCAGAAGGAACAGCTATGTATTTGCGCATTGGATGGCCTTAAACAAAACGGACTGACGTTATTAAATGAGCATAAAATACATGTCGAGCAATATTGATGTCATTACCAGGAACTTAGATAATTAATATACCAATCCATTTTGATTTCCATAGACTTTATTTTAGATCTGCTTTATGATTTTGTTATGCTGGCAGGTATAGGCATTCAGAAATCATTCAGTCCCCTTAATTTATTACTTCTTTATAATTGAGTATATTTTTTGATCCACTATTTTTCCTCGTTTCTTAACCATAAATTCTTTCCACGAAGCATACTGAGTTTTTTTCCAGATCCTCAAAGATGCATGCTCGTATGTTACCATCAGGTGATTATGCCTTGATCTTTACGTCAGCCGCCCATAAATAAGCACAATTGTCTTCAACATATAATGCCTCATTCAAACAAAACCCACTGCCAAATAGCTTTTCGTAAGCGCGAGCGCACTTACCCATTCAATTAGTGAACTTGAATTAATAATGTATTAAGCCATACTTTACAGACTTTCGCAAAACAATGACCTAACGCTCCATGATGTCTTCAAAAATGCTGATTTGTGTTTTCGCATTCATTATAAGTAGGAAATACTATTTAACAGCTTCTGCAAAACGAACTCAATAGTGTTATTTTTGTAGGTGAATTTTAGAGTATAATTCTTCAAAATTAGCATGAAAACAGGTGTATTTTATCTCTAAAATATATGTATTAAGACTCGAAATAGAATATTTTATCAGGCCGTTCAGATTATGACATCTTATCAAGTCTCGTACTATATGAATTTAAGGCAAATTATGCTATGCCTTACTTGAAAATAGCACCTATCCATTAAATATCAGTCCCTTAATTCGATAAAATGGTGTCACAGAGGGCAAGTCGGCATCATAATTGGTTTGTATCACCCAAAGATAGAGTGCTAGGGACCGGGGAGGATTGCGTACATATCTGGTGACAGTGGATCGGGTGAGTCAGAATCACCCTCTCTATCCATTTTCCTGGCACATTCCCTTTCGGAGTCAAGTTCGAATAGGCTAACTCAGGCTAATGAAATGGACGTCGATTTAAATTGCCAATGTGCTGAACGGCTTTCGATTATTCCTTTCGAACTGAATTCCAAAATCAGATTAGACAAAAATGTTTCGATGTAAAAGAGAATTTAATGAATTACTATGGGTTTCCTCCATCTTTATTTCATCTGCTCTGATGATTAAATATGTCATGCCCATTACTAGTGACGACGAAAAAGATGATGACGATAGTTACGATGAGGCAAACGTTGACATTGAAGAAATAATGTAAGATAGCAGAGTATCGAAAGACTGATGGATTCGCGAAAGGTGAAATCTCATTACGTGTTAACATTAAATTTTGGATAGATGAATCGTGTTTTGGATGAAATCATTGGTACAGCTCAATTTTGAGGTATATATATATGGGTGCTGTTGTGTGAACTATCTCTTTGATCCAGCCAGCAGTCCTATGCTTGTCTTAAATATACATATATGAGTCTGTTTTTAGTGAAAGTAATCGTCACGATATTGCGCTATTATGAAAAACGACTTCAATTATAGCATGAATCGGTAAAAATATTTCGTGTTAGGTTGAAAACGTTTTAATTAAGAAATATTTACATATAGATTATCTGCATCTCTCAGGTTTGTAGGATTTATATAAATTCATGTCCTGCCAATTTGCCTTGTCGCTGACATGTACCTGTATGCCTACTCTATAATCTGAATCAAGAAGATGAGAGGTGCTATTGGAGCAAAAAATTATAAATATGACTTTCTGATAACTTCGAACTATATGTTATCCCCCTTCCTCAATCGTCAGTATATTGTGTATAGCTGTTTAAGTCTCTGTGTACAGTGCTAAATATACGGTTGCAGTTACCATGTGTTCGTCTCTGAAGTCCAAATATTTATCGAATTCGCACGTAATGCAGAGAATAGCTTTCGGATTTAACTGTAATAAGGCTCAGATTTGAAAGCCATGTCCCGTGACAAGTTCATAAAATTAAATAGGTCAACTTTGAAAATAACCACATCCAAATCAACTGCGCTGTGGAATTAGTCACTTTGTGTTCTACTCAGAAATATAACAAATGAACTTCTATACAGCTCGACAACTTAATCTGCGAAGTTTTCAATGGCTACAATACAGACAGTACAATATACTGCTGATTAGGGTTTTAATATATCCAGATTGATGATATCCAGGCACGGACGCTCACACTTCTTGACATATCTCACAACAGACTCTCTGTAATGTTTCGAAAAAATATTTTAAACATTTTATTTTAAAAACCAATTTTAAAGATACGTAAGAAAAACTTACAGCCACAAGGCTTAGGATACAATGACTAAAACAAGCTGCAAATTTAAATTTTCTAATGTAAAACTTCAAATGTAAAAATGTGTCTCTTGAGTTAGGTTACTCACCTTTCACCACCAATTGTTAGGAGAAAACATGAGATCATTTGACTGGCCACGAGGAATCAAAGGCCCATATCAAGAAAATAAACGTATTTAAAAACTCTAAGGCTTCAAATTAACTTGATAAATAAACTTCGTTTCGCCATGCTTTCGGGGACATTTTTCATCACTAAATAGGTGGATACAAGAGTTTCTATGTCGCTAAATCCATGTTAATATCCGCGCAACTGTTACCTTGGGATTTCTAAAGTGAGTTACATTTTAACGAAGGCGTTTTGAGCACGTCTAATCACTAAAACTCTATTTTCATTTCGAAAATATGCAGTCAGGATTTATCAGCGAAGTTCAATTAGTGTTGCAATTAGTAATTTTATGTTTTCGCAGCAAACTTTCGTCTACGCATGGGACGCGGGTAATTTCGGCAGTCAAAAGTGCTTATTAAACATTTATTTTCCCTCTTCACCCATTTCAGTTTGCTAACGGATTTGTGACCATACACATTCTTAGCCTTGGCCAAGAGCATTGCCTTATATATTCTATTCACAAACTGCTCATTGTTATTTCAAAATTGATATAAGAAATAACTGAAAATGTTGCTGTGCATGCACAATTGCAATCAATTTGCTCTCTAAATATTTGTTTACGTAAAATTAATTAAAATTTCTTTACAACTATACCTATTTAATTAAGTGGTAGGTAGTCCACAAACATTGACAATTACAATGTCGTTGCACAAGTTTTCAATTCACGCAGCGAGCTCCCTTGCGAAATGAGAGTGACGGTGTCATTCAGCAATTGTGATCTTGGATTTCGTGATCTCAACTTTTACCACGTGCTGATTTTGCTTATGTTTAAATAAGGAAATGGGATGCGCGAAATATTTATCACCACATCCATGTACACTTTGTAAAGGTATGTTATTCCTCTTCATTCGGTGTATTAGGTCCTGGTTGAAGTTACCAGCAATTTAAATATTTTGATCTCCAGAAAATATATTTCTGAAAACAGAATATGGCAAATTCTAAGTCTCACGATTTGCTGAACAATTTTTTCCGGTACATTAATGTAAAGTAAAATCGACGTAGGTTTTAGTAGATGCAACCCATCCAAAACAGTATCGACATTGGGTAGATTTAACTACACAAGAGAATAATTCATCGACAAAGCCATGTCTGCGTTCACAAGATAAAATAAGCATTTAGGAAAGAAGAGGAAAATAGTGCTATCGAAATTGTTTTGCATCATAGTTTCAAATATAATGATCATAAATTAAGCTCGAAAGGTTCACACGTATGACAAACAATACGGATTAGAGTAGTGTAAATATATCACAAGGGAAGAATCTGCTGCATGGGCTATGTAAGGAGCGTGACAAAGTGGCAGCCCTTGAGCAGAGGCGCGACGTCCTCGGCCTTCAGCTTGCACGTTGGCATACCCTGAATGCACACTACGCGGTTCCGCAAGCTCAAGCGCCCTGCCAGCGCCAGCAGATAGGGTTTCTGCGCAACCGGTGCCAGATGACTCACCAGCAGACCCTCGGCGTCCAGCTGGAAGAAGAGGCCGAAGAGCACTCGCGGGTCCGCTCGACGCAACTGGATGAGTCTCGAGCCGTCCGCCTGCTCCTCCACAAACACCACCTCTATCGCTTCGTCAATCACCTCTCCACACCCCACTGCTCCTCCCTTTCTTTCATATTTCGTCCCACTCAAACCCTGTTTTCCTCTCTCCTCCGTGTGTTCCACGTTAACTTGAGTTTCTGATTCTTTCATCATTGGGCTGCTTAATCCACGCATAATACTTTTTCACCTGTATCGACAAACATTATGCTAGACAGACGACCTGTTTGGCTATTTTAAGCAAGAATCAGTACTTACATTTCATTACATAATCAGCTTTGCACGAAGTCGAAGTCCCATCTTAATTTAGATTTACTAGGCTCCTAGCCTCCTGCACAACTGGAATTTCGATGCACTTTGCCACCTCGCATTTGGATAGGGCTACACGGACGTCGTCCTCTCGGGAAACGGTACATTTTTTCTCATAAAGGACCGGGGGTCTCTCATCAGAATGCTTGGAACAGTCCAAATGACCACTGGTGTTTTCCTTTTCGGCCCAACCGGCGTTCGCATTTTGTGGCATTTTAATTTTGGACTGAAGAAACATCAACCGATCTGGCAGAGCATTTGCCGTAAAAGTTCTGAGGCGGTATTTGAGTTTGCGATGGGGTTGTGTCACACGCATTGATCGCCTTATTTGAGGCGTATGCTTAATCAACTTTGGCATCGTAGTCGAAATCAACTTAAAAGGAGGAGGTGGAGTGGAATTGCCATCGTGCTCGCCTGCCTTATTCGTATTAGAGGACTTGGTGGTTTTGGTGTGATTATTGGCCATCGTTTTGTCTTGGTCCTTTGAACCGGTGGAGGCGAGAGCTGAGATTAAGTTATACCCTTTCAAATACATGACTCGATCCGCCGGGGAATTTTGCTTATTTGTGCAGATTGAATTTTCCGGTTTGAGACGATCCCGCGGTACAATCACAGATCAACGTAATTTGGGGTTGGATGAGGTATACGGTGGCTCATTAAGCGGAATCCCGGGGAATATGTGGCACTATAACCGCTTTGTGAATTCAACATGGATGCCGCATTTGCCTTGTTGTAGAGTTTGTTCAACATGCGCTTCCTGAGGGCACTGTTTCCACTCATGTTGCAAGCAACTGCAGATTAGCACAGCTAGTAAAATTTCATACTATCGAGGGGCACATCCAGTATTTAGGCATATTTGGACCAATGAACTTGCGAGCGTTGAATACTTAGATCTGTTTGGTTCAAACCATGTAAATACGTGCAAATTCATTTCACTGCAAGGCAAATTCATTGGACTCATCGAAGATGACTCACGCCGTGAAGTATTGCCTTAATACATAATGTGGTCATTTCTTCAAGACAAATTTTAATA
>JAQIVA010000003.1:0-39340 GCA_034697525.1 Lithobius microps | reverse complement strand
TAATAACATTGGGCTATGCCGACATAGCTAACACAGAGTATATTCTGCAATCCAAGATATTTTAGTGCTCTTAATATGTGACGGCAGTTTCTAAGTGTACAATTTAAAACTTTGGTAAAACGTTTAATTCATTGTAAACAGCAACTTCTTAAGATTCAAAGAACTGAATATAAGCAATTATAACCGGAATGGAAGCGTGACGGCTTTAATTCATACTTCTGCAAAAGTACTAAATGAACTCCAATACACTAGAATTTTAAATGTGAATTTTGGGCAAAACATATTTCTTATTCAATTGTATTAAAAATCCATTGCAGCACCAAATCCATCGGCATTTAGTTGAGACATATTAAAACAAAATGACTTGTTTTATAAACTGAACGTGTTTCTAAGTAGAATATGCTTAATTAAAATTAATTTTTCATATGACATCTTCTCTTTCAACTAAACAACAAATACATATAAACTAAAGTACAGAGAGAAAATAGGAAGTTAAAACGGAGAGATAGTTGAAAGATGATTTTAGTCGATCTTTTCTGTATTACACATGCACTTTTAACAAAATTTACTTTGACAGAAAGGAATATCTATATGCTACACATATGTTGTCAATAGTTTCCATAAATGCTCAAATTTTAAAAGTTCCGTTGTTTTTTGCTTTCCGAATGATAAATACAGGCTTTTTTCGTGTAAACTAACCCGAGGATATAGTTTAGCTCACTTAGTCGATCACATATGCATTGTTAAAACATTTCAACCGCATTAACTAGGCATTACCCATCAACATAGTTGGAAATTGTTTTAAAATGCTAATCTGGTCATAAGAGAATGTCTAAATGTTTCTCTTTTCGCTGATTGACGTAAATTCCCGATATGTTGAATCATGCAATAATTTTTCATAATAATCTACCACTGAAGATTGCCATTGTTGTTACTTGCAAAAATCCTGCAGAATAATCTGGTATCTCTACTATGTAGTAGTTTTCTTGAATCGAAATAAGTTGCGCAATTAATAAGAAAAGTGCAAGAAAACGCTTCAATTTGTTATCAAGTTTCTGAGGAAAAGCTGAAAAAAATTATTCTATTTCGTTTAACCCATAATCATGTGACAACGAAAGGAAGGAAGAGCATTGAGTATACTGATTGTCACTAAGAGTGGCATTTTCAGTACCAAGAATTTGACATATGTTACAAATGTTTTCTAGTGCAGTTTTGCTTTGTGTACAAAGGCACCTGTTCAACGTAGTAATGACATTGTTACTGCAAATATCCCATTATCGTAAATCCATCAATTCAGCAATTTACTCATCAAAACCGGAAAGAAGAAATGCGTTGTCTTCAATTCTTAAAAGGCATATGAAATTAATCCTTTATTAATAATCGTTCTGACTCATTTTTTCTCATTAATTCCTTTGTGTATTTTATTTAATACGGATATGAAAACCGTAAAAATAAAACCATTAATCAAAAGCAGCGGCTTATAAAAACTTTGGTCTTTGGCAGAATTAAATAAAAGGCAGTGTGTATGAAGTAGGCTGTATCTAAATTTTCGTGTCTTAAGGCATTGATACGAGGCTAGAAGGTAGATTGAACTTGTGGTCCATTTCTCGCTGGGCATTACTATTTTGCCACAATTATTTGCATAGTTTGTGTCACATGTTTAATCGAGTGTCTGTTTCTAAATTTTTGTACTTCGAGTCAATGAAAGTAGGATAGAAGCAGATTGAACTTGTGATTCATTTCTTGTCGCTTAAATCATCTTTGAATGTTTTGCGTGAATTGTGTCACATAAGGAATCAGCTGACTCCAGAAGAGTTTTAATATTCCGAGATTACAAGTGATTTGATATCGGAAGAAAAAATTAATCGTATTATGCTTCCTAGCACTTTTGCGCTCGTTTTCAGAAAATCGGGTGTACTGGCGAAATAAAATCCTCGAAGTATGTTTTAAATTTTGCAGAAGAGGTAATATTTTAACTTAATTTTACCTATTATTTTCAAATGTTGGCGAAACGTTAAAACTAGTTGACGATGTTGGATAGAAGTACATGTGAACATTTTAGTATCACGCATGTTAAAATTATCTAGGGAAACTGGAGAGCTCAATAACAAGACTCTAATAAAGAACCTTAGAAAGTGTTTTTGTTATAAATGTCATTCTTTGCCAATGAACAAGCATTCATTAATTTTACTCTTTGTAACCATTAAAGCGTATGATAGTGCTCAATTTTTATACTATTAAGCACACAAATGCTAATTCTGTGAAATTTGCTGTTCCTTGGTGTTAGCTTTGTGTAGCAGCCAATGGAAGCGATAAATGACACATTATGATGTCATGGTTTCGAAAATATCCCTTCATCGTAAGTTTATTTACCATAGTTCAAGGTAAACTCACAAGTTACCTACATGTAGCTTATCTCGCCCATAAAAGAATGGAATCCAGTAGGGTCTAAAGTTTGATGTGCAAAACGGCATTCATCAAATAATTCAAAGGTTTGGAGTGATATAAAAGAGATGTAACGGAACATTTATAATTACAAGCATATATTAAATTAATTAGTAGGTTTTGGAGCTGATAGTTATTTTAATGGACTCAATAAATAATGCCTGGTTTAAGCTCAAATTTAATACTTAAAAGGGCGCTGAAAATCAGCTCATAACAGTCGTTTTGTATTTTTATCCCTATTTCCTACGTTCGTTTTTGTTAAATCATGCTTAGAAATCCAGAATATGTGCATAAAATAAAAACTTCCATATCTCCAGTTTCGCATTTTTGCCTGAATCAGGCATTAAATGGAAGTCAATATATTTTCCGTTAAATAATAGGATTTCTTGGAAAACTATTATTTGATCGAACAGAGTTTAGTTCAAAATAACCTAATGTTGTTTAAAACAGACAAACCTTTGTTCGTTTATAACATGTATCAGTTAAATATTGCTGAATTTGACGCTACACAGGATTTCCAGGATAATTTCAGCAGAAATTGTTTTTAATCAAAATGCACATTTAACATGTTATGTGCACCTGTATTGGATGTTAATGACAACTTTTTCAGTAGGATGCGTCAAAGCGTTAGCTTTTATTTTTCGCTAGAATCGCATTTATTGGGTTCAATCAAACACGTGAAGTAACTATACAACAAACATTTATCCGCGTTTGTTGTTCAAATATCTCAGAAACTATTCTCTGACTATCGCGGAAGAAAATATATGATTTCGGTAGCTCTGTCAACATTTACTAATAATTGTATGTCGATATTTAGAAGCAAAGCATTTATTAATTTCCTCATCTTTGCTCTCATGCATGTGACTGAAGCTAAGCGAAACTTCTTAGGAATTCTGTTTTGCACAACAGGTAATGAACCACAAGTTTACCCCACTTTCTTGCCCGGTTAAGCAACTCTTTGATGTATCATATATATATAGTTTTAAAAATGCAAAATAGATTAACTCATGGGTGGATTAGCAATCCTGATTTTTCTGGGCCTCTGTACAGCTTTTGTTCCAGGTGAGATAAATTGATTCCTGTACATTCTCATTCGTTTCTAAGATGAAAATGAAAGAGAAAAGATAGAACTGGGGGCAAGTGCTGCTGTATACAATGCAATGGCGGAACTAACTTCAAACGTGACTGAACTTAGGCCCGTGGGGTTGCTGAAACAAACGCTGACATCAAAATGTTCAACATTTACGAAAGGGAACGTTAATGTCACTTGCAATGTTTATATACCAAAATTAAAATTGGATGTTGTAAGTTTCCTTTAAAAGTTCTGATTGATTTCAGGTAATTTTGAAAGAAAATGGCCAGCGCTATTTGGGGTACGTCAGCATCTACGATTTTTCCCTACAAGCTGAGCTCGCCATTGGAAGAGGCGGAACAATGAAATTAAAGCGCACTCAGGAATACAAAAACAAAATTATAATGTTCGACAATTACTTTCCCATTGAAACCGTCTCAACTTTTTCCGATCGATTCAAACACACCTTTAACGGTTGCTTGCCAAGTTGCAAATTCAAGTCCAACTACCGTCGTGCCCTTTTCCTCTATGCATTTAAAGCATAACATGATAAATGTACGATCATTAAAATACAAAAGGTATTTTATAAATAGTCTTCTTTCTCAGAGGTTTGCATATTTTTATTTCGTAAATGCACTTAAAATTAGAACAATATTTAAACTTCTGCTAAATTAAATTTAAAACCCTTAGCGTCAACATACATTTTTGTCATTAAAAACGAAATTTGATTTTAATCCTAAAAAATGTACATGGGTCAGTAGAGTTTGGTTGCCTTTGAGCACTGCTATTTAGATAGAGATTATTTCAAACAACTTGATATGGAATTGATTACTGTCTCAATCTGCGACAACTAATTGTCCATCCTATTATTTCACGTTTATTTGAACTGAAATCTGCATGCAAACGAATAGACTGAGCCTACTTTTACTGATATGGCGGTGATTTTCTCATGAATGAAAATGTAAAGAAGTAGCATTATCAATTAATGCATTTTGTTTCAAGATGTAACAATAAATTTTTTTCAGTTGTAATTCATGAATTAAAGTCTGAAAGTGTTTTACAATTTAAGCATCTATTTTTTCTTAAACAACGTAAGAGTGTAATTTGAGCTTAAAAGGCTAGTATCAAAAAAGAACTCATGTGATAGCAATTAAATGACAATAAAGTCGAATAGCTTGCTCACGATCGTAAAAAAAGGATTTTTACAACAATGGAAATTGCAAACTGTGGAAATTACTTTTAAGCAGGAAAATGGGAGTTTTTTAGAGATAGACGTTGGATATTAATGAAGCATCTGTTGATTGAACTTTGCCAAAACATTGATCATTGCCTGTCAATCTCTCCATCTACACACTTTAAGTAACACATTCAATTGTCCTCAAGGCATAAAAATTGCTCAGCTGGTCATTTAGTCTATTTCAACCACAACAATTTACTTGTAGGAATCCAAATTATGGAAAAAAACGCTTCCAAGTGTTCCTTTAAGTTAAAACATTTTGAGGATATGCTTGTTTGTGTACTGATTTGAGAAAATGCAAAGTGTTTAGCAGTAACCGGTTTTGAACATCAACTAAATATGAAGGGTTTAGGGGAAATAAGTGAAGAGCTAAATAACAACTAGAGAACTAATCTAGGATGTTCGAGGCAGACAAAGCTAGCATGATCGACTTGAGTCCATTTCAACCACCATTGCCCTAACTTATATTAGGAAGACGTTTTTAAGAATCGCTTCTACTATTTGACTGTGATTAACAAATAGGGCATGTCCAAGACTCCGATTGGCGATTGGTGAGCTGAGTTTTTCCCTAGGCCAGGCTGTGAGACTGGGATGCTGTGCATTATCTAGTTTTTCTGGTCTTCATAGCATACGTGAAGGTAAGCCGTTGATGAGAATTGGGTACTACTCAGACAGCAACGAAAGTCTAAGCTGGAAAAAACAAATATAAAATCTATTAAAAGGGAATTCCAGAAAAAGGCGTAGGAGGCTTATTAATTTTGGTTGGAAGTTTGATAAAAATCAATTAACCATGCAATTTTAACGAATAAAAATAATATGTATATTTTAGATTTGATGTTTGATTTTATTAAATTCAGATGTTGAAACACAGAAGTTTTATTTACATGTTTTGTCTATTTGAGTCTATAATTTAATTAACTACTCCATTTACTGAATATTACGTATAGTTTTAGCTGAGTTGCTGTAGCAAATTATTAATGTTCTGGTTTCCTGAAAACGGGAAGGATTTCTTATTCGTCTGCTAAGCAAGCTTAAGTTTGGTGAATAAAACATTTATCTCTTTTGAAAATTTAGAAGAAAGTATTATTTTCTTAATGATTTCTTCGAAAACGAAGGTGGATAGACGTGGTAACTACGATGCTTCAGAGTCATTCATTCATTTGCATTTTCTTCAAATGGAGACAAATACAGTTACGAATTTAAACGTCGTTGCCATATATAATTTGTCTGGTTAATGTTTTAATAGACATAGTCTTCGTCTCATCAATTTTTGATCTATGATTTGAAAGCATCAAAGTCCTTTATTCACCTAAAGTTGAAAAAGAAACCGTTTTATGATTGGTGAAAAAGAGAAAATTCTACGCGTACAATGCAAAAGTTTGCAAAACAAAATTGGCGTTGAAATCAATATTCTTGAAAAGTCAACTTTGAAAGGATGGTAACTGAGACATATTGAGTCGGGGTGCATCGCATCATTGCCTCAATCAAATATTTTGATCTGATTTACCTGATTCTGTTCATATATAAAGACAATAACGTAAAGTTGATATCAAATAAACCAGAAAATGTCAAAAGTTACCCATATATATATGAACGCTTGATCTCACTGGATGCGAACAATTTGCCTTATGGAGTAGTTAAATTTTGAAAATACGGTATGTGCTACTTATAAACATCAGTAGTTGAATGAGATATGCTGAGTCATTATTCAGATTAGTAAACCTTAATCTGTGCAAGGGGTGTGGAAATGCTATAGAAAAGAAATCGCTTCATAGAATACATGTTCACTTGTTCTACGGTTTATACATTTGATGGCAGTGAGCCGAACGCACTCATTGGGAGCAAGTTCTGCGTTTGCTTGCACCTATGTCTAACTTTGGCAAACTTAACCTAGCTAGGTGTGCTTATAGAACTGGTGTAATTTTTGGTAGCATTTCAGACCTATAATTTGAAATGTGTATTTTGGTGGTAATGCGGGGTTTTGCCAATTTTTGGAAATAGGCAACGGTGGACTTGTGCTATAGTGTAGAGAGGGAAGGCTGAATCAGAAATGCCAATTGTGAAAGTGTAAATCGGCTCATGTACGGTGTTTGCATTACTCTATTCATTAGCTGCAAGGTAATGTCTCTAGCCCTTTCCATCAGAATGAAATTATTGAAGTCGGAAATACGATCTATATTGACACGTTTGGCGCAAAAATTACACTTATTCAATCCCACTCAAGTGTGAATACGTCTTAAACCGATGCATGGTTGAATTTTTTTTACGTCTAGTAACCTGAGGACAATAATTATGTTTGATGGAAAATAATCAGTTTGTCAAGCGCCACAAAGCCGTCATCGATGGCCATATTCTAGTCAGCCAATTGTGCTATTATCTTCAATCGTAGCAGTAAAAGGTGAATATTTCGAATTTGTCCATTTACCAAACCGATAATGCAGGTACCGATTTCGAATGCAAAATACATACCCGAGTTAATCTGATGTGGCATAAGTGGCATTTGGCATCAAATCAAAGATAATCAAGACATTTGGAAGCCACCAGGAATCTATAAGTGACTGTATCTGAGATTGACATCAATGAGTTATTTTATGTTGCCTTCCCGACTATACGACTATTCATCTTCAAATGGTCATTGGTGTCAAAGAGAACTAAATAGTTTTGCTTTCAGAACGGGCATCGAATTGTTGTTTTTGTGACTCAAAGAGAGTAGGAGCTGCCTACAATGAAAATAACGATTTCACAGAGAAGAAAGGTTTGGTGTTCCAAAGCCTTCGTGGATCTGAAAAAAATCTACTTTGCAAATTTTTCTAGTAGACGAATAAATTGTCTTTGCAAAAATCATTAATTTAGTATGCAAAGGCATTTATTTTCACAAGATCACCGTTACTTGCAAAACACCAAAACAGTTGTACTTAACGCGTCTATCAAGGATCCAGGGCAATTGTTACGTCGATTTGTTATATATTTGAAGTTTTGAGCATCATGTCTTTCGTTTATACCTTTTAGAGGAAGGACTTCTTTTATGTTTTCTCCATGATTGACTAACGGGCCCGATCTCAGAGGGAGAAAAGTTGCGAGCCAGTACGTTTATTAAAAACCTGACAATTAGGTAGTGAACTCAGGTAGTTTCACATGGTCTAAGGACAAAGGGGCATGACTAAGGCCTCTATCAACGACACGGGAGTCACGTAACCAGGTTTTGTGCAAACTAGAAAACCTGATATTGATGGGGATGTCGAAAGTGCATACCTGCAATCACACTGGGCCACTGGCGATATTTGGGCGCTTAACCAGGCCGCTTCAACGGAAGCTAACTGAAAATTGGAAAAAATGCTCCAAAAATTCTGCAAGTATCGATCAGCTTTAAATTTAGAAATCCCACTTAAATAAGTATTAATGTTTGCAAATGCATAGGCCACAAAGGCCTACCATTTAATCTGATGTTCAACTTTTAGCCAAAGTATTTTAACACGTAAAGTTGAACTTTTTCAAGTAGTGGCTATACTTTGCTATCAGTCGATTAAAAAAAATGGAATGTATAAAAGCATTTTTGGAAGAAAAATATTTAAGGAACACTATCAATTGTGGGTATACCCAAGTTTCGGTTTAGGAGACTAAGTAAGGTCGTTTTCTTCCTTTTTTGCGAAGGTGCATTGTGAATAATCTCTTTACAGGAGCAAAAATGAGTTAGAAGTCAAAAACTAATAACCTGAGCAAATTTCACGGTCTTTTATGCTGTGTGCATCGATTTTGACGGATGTTGATACTCGTTTCAATCCCATTGTGCATGGAAATAAGGCAGTGAGTATTTGTGAATAACGGTAAAGCCTTAAGCCTGGGAGTAAATTCCTCTCTTGTTTGATAAGATGCAGTCACCAATAGGATAGATGGGTGGCAATTGGCACACTGCTTCAATGCCAACTTTAGCAATGATGTGTCTGGAAAAAAAATTAACAAAATAAATGTTAAGAATATTTGCCCTATTCTATTTAATCACTTATCTATTATTTTGAATATTTAAGATAATTAATATCCCTGTTTTCTATTAATTGAAAGAAGATTACGCTAGCGTGCATATTAAAATCATTTGATTCATTGCATTTATTCTCTATAATCAATTAAAAGTAATGCATACAGATAAACAAATGCGGCTACCACATCCAGCCAGTTGTACTTGCAACTTCCTCCTTGATAATCATCCAGCTGATATAAAATGTGATCCCTTTTCTCTGGCCTTAGTATTTTCTCTTCAGTGTCCTCAAGTGCATGATCAAAGCAATTGATTCAGCACTCGAAATCTGCTTCCTGCCTTATGAATATTCTACCTCGGTTGCCTAAATCAGCTGCAGAAGCACATTTATTTTTGCCATAATTTTTCAGTTACAAATATCTTAAATTAACAACGAAATCCAGTTCGAAGGCTGCAGTGTTTCAGCAAACGCTGCGCATATCCCTGATGAGTGGCAAGTCGTGGATCCTCTTGCTTCGACACGGCACTTGCCCCTGTTTCACTGATCACGTGTCATAACCGAGGACCTTCCCATCTAAATTAAAGCCCTTCATGGTCCTCCTCCAAGCATGCGTAAGTTTTTGAATTTGTAATTCTTCAAATCTATTTAAAGAGTTAAGATTATGGATTTCTGCAATTCTCCGCACTCTTTAGTTGGAGCATCTGCGTGTTTAAATTCCATTACGGGAGCACATGGAGATAGTGATGGAAACACCTTCTAATGTTCGATTCTGTTGATTCATTCTGGCATGAAATGGAAAGCATGAGAGATACAAAAATATCACAAACGGAACTCGTATCTACGAGTTTAAAGGCGATATTAAGCCGATGTGGGTGGACCCGCTTAGGGTGGACGATGGATCCTCACAATCCCACCAGATGAGAACCCGTAAAAGTGAGTCGTCGTGTGCAAGATCCGTTAGTTTGTTGATGCTATTTAGTAGTGGCAGTGTGTGACCTGTGATATTGTGCTTATTTAATGGCAGATACTGGAGGAGTTGCTACTGTTGTGCATTGGGAATGGTTTCTCTGAAGATGAGGATTGTCGAAATATCTGTGGAGTTGTCTACCAACCTCGTGGACGTGGCAATTAGCTCTGTGTGTGGACATCGAAATATAAAACACGGAGAGTACCACGCGAATCGAAAGATGAATCAAGGGGTGCTTGCAGCACACTGGCCCCTGGTCTACCAAACCGTCACTGACCAGCAAAAACGCGCATGGAACAATAATGAGGATGATGGTTCCTATTTCGTATAATCACCCATCCACTGACTAGTAAAATGTGCAAAAAAATTCGCTACTGCGAGTTTTTAACATGCAAAATCTTTATTTTCTGAACGATTAAAATGAGCTGGTTCACTAAATGCATATAATCATTTATTGGACCTAAAAGGCCATGGCTGGTACTGCACGAAACTAAGACTAAGAATAGGGTTTAGCGAATAGCAAAACAAGGCCGTGAGTTACGTGAGCTTGTTTTTAATTTCCCCAAGCCTAATCGTTTTCATATTGTTTGGATTGTAGCCATTCAATTAAAAATTGCTTGCCGTTGAACTTGTAATTCCCCAATCAAGAAATTGTTCCGAAGAATAAAATGCTATATTTCGTAACTGCGTAAGCATTGGCTGGTATTTATCACTCGACGTTAGACTATTTTAAGCATTATTTGGCATGGGAATTTCAAGTATTTGCTAACATTTTAAATATATTATGAATAGCGCAGGTATTAATGGCTTAAGGTCAAAATTTCCACGAGAGACATCAATGAATCATTTTCAGTAGACTGGTATAAACAGTTTTGCTAAGATATACCTTTTATAGTGACATTTAAGTTGCGTCGCTAACGGTTAAAAATATTCCAACATTCATTAGTGATTTGTTATTCAAACTCTTTAATTCAAAGGCCAAAGGCTTTTCTACCAGAACCAATAATTATGAATATGCGAGTCTCAAATGAGTACGAAATGTGATTGGAAAACCCCTGGTAGATTTTCAAGATCCTTTAATAATTTCTTCTTAGACTTTTCTCAATAGCTCTTCGTGCTGGTTGTGCATCACCTCTGTAACTTAGCTTTGGTTTTATGAAAAAGTCGGTTTCATTACTCTGAATGACTGCAAGGCATTCTTAGGCACACAAATAAGTTATTTTAAAAAGGCGAGGCTCCCTCAATTTGTATTGTGCTCGCATTCGCTATGTTACACCACGGTTGAGCATTTTTTCTATTTATTCCTAGGAAATATACCCCACAATATGCCTAAACACGCTGCAAATCTGACCTGTGGATTGGATTATTTCGAAATGTTGGTGTTAAAGAGGCCTTATAAAATGACTAGCCTCTATTAAGTGCTTATATTAAGTGCCAATTTTGCTTCAAAATACATTGATTGATGCGACTAATGCAGCAAGATCTCGTTCTAGCAAACATATCATGCCATACTCCGAAAATGTCGTATGCAGCACCACGACATGCCTAGTAAATAGTATATTCTTCATGTTATAGAGTATAATGGCATCTGTCTGTAATTAGTAGTAAAAGCATTGTATAAAAATGTGTAACTTTCCACTACATTCGTCATCAGCAAAAATCGAATTTTGCGTAACTCGATAGTGGATCAATCGCATGATTCACTTATTTCATTTTTAAGTTAGGTGTAACGACAAGACGGATGTTAAGAAAGTCCCATCCATGGCCAGTGGCATCGAAACAAATATGGAACTGCCAATCGATGAGGAAAGCCTAACAACCACCATTGAAATTGTGTAATATGCACACACTCCACTTTCATTCATCATTCTGCACGGTAAATTTGGACTTAACTGTGCTACCTGGATTGATTCAATTGGTTGCCTGGCTAGACCTCAATAGTGTAACCGTTGAAGCATGTTCTGGCAGGACTTACGGATGCAACAAAATAAAAATTACTTCTGCTTGTAGTCGGTGTATATGTAAAGAAATCTTAACATGATATATATTTTTCGATACAAGAACGAGCAAGTAAGACTTCATCAAGTGAATTATCCTTACTCAAATGCTGTGAAAAGTATTGAATTAGCAAATCTTATCGACATAGTAAAACCGTTAACCAATAGATGACTATTACTCTTTTGTCTTGCTTCTTGCTGCTACGAGAAATTCATCTCCATTCATTTCATTCAACGCTTTTGCAACTTGGCAAAAGAATGATCCGGCGACTTTTAGAAATCTTACAATTTCTAAATCGCTGTATTTCGCTTTTACAGAGAGCACTCCAGCGTGACTTTTAATTTCATTATTTAGAAAGGTTATAAGCTAAAAAAATTTCCTACATAATAAAACTTTAATTATTATTGCATTTGATCAAAAAATAAAAATATAAAGTATCCGTAGATGCCCTCGCAGCCTTAATATCATTTGTAAAGGTAAAATAACTAGTGCAAACAGGCCAAAATGGTGAAATCGAATCAAATTTTGCAATTTTAGGCTAGTTATAGATTTTAAATTGAGCTTTCAATGGCTTTTCGATGGTTATAGAAATTTATAAATATATCATATATATTTATTTGAAAATGTTTTTTTGTGAAGCCATTGTTTTCCTCGACACGCCAACACCGCAAACATCGGAATTGTAGCAGTTCATGCAAAAGTAATTAACTGCACACATTAACTGCACCAATGTGGTGTAATTAAATGCACGAAAGATGAATTAGAGTTAACATAAGAATCGTCAGCACAGCAAAGAAATGGAAATTACATGTCGATTTCTTTAAAAGCGTACCTTCCGCACCATTTGCATAAACTGTTGGGTAATGCCTCCTGCCTGGCTTTTATGTGCGAGAAATATAATGGCATTTTACGGCAATGCAAGGGAGTTTGAAATGATTAGAAAAATCCAGTAATCGATCGACATTTACAGCTTTTTTCAAAAATGTCCACTACCGATTTCGAAGGAAAAATGCATAAATGAGTTAAGCTCATGCGAAATAAATGACATTTGATATCAATTCGGAGAAAATCGAGACATGTGGAACCCATAGCAACATATAGGTGAGCATGCCAGAGATTGTCGTAAAGAAGTACGCTTAATTTTGCTTTCTCGACCATAGGACCATCATTTCCCAAATGGGCTGTGTTGGCAAATTGAATAAATAGTTTTGCTTTCAGAACATACATACAATTGCTGTCTTTATGACCCTTTGAGATAAGGAGCAGCTAAATGAAAAAATAACGATTTCCTGGTGGAGAAAGGCCTATTGTTTCAACGCCTTTTTGATCTGAATAAGATCCACCTATTTGTGTGCCGAGGTTTACCTTCAATACAACTTGTAATTTGTTAACAAAACGGAACATGAAAATTTTAAATACTTGTAACTCTAAAAGAAATGGAATGAATACAAGGTTAAAAAGCATTTAGAGCAACGCGTACCGGACTTAAAAGTATCATTTGCTTTGACAAACAGGTGAAATGTTCGTTGACCTACCAAATTGCCGTCAGATTATTCCATGGGACAACATTCCCTTGCAATCCATTGCTTACAACGGCATGGATAGAAACAAGTACTATGATTAATTTTCAGATAAAAGCACGGTGTAAAAACTTACTAGTCGCCGAATAGAATATTAATAGCCTTTGTAAATATCTTTATGCACAAATCATCATCATCAATTACAAATGATAGCAGTTGTTTGCAATTTAACGATACAGTTGTAATTAATGTGTTTATCATGGAGTCAGAGCCACCGTTTTATATTTGAGGTTTTGCACATCATGGCTTTCGTTTATACGTTGTAGGGGAAAGAATAAATATAAGATTTCTCCAAGAATGACTCACAGAGAAAAGTGGCTCGCCAGTACGTTTATTAGAAGCCTGACCATTAGGTAGTGCACTCATATGGTTTCATATGGTCAGACTTCGATTGACGACGGCAGCGGAGTCCGGTAACCAGGTTTTTACAGGTTTTGTTCAAGCTAGAAACGTGATATCGATTGGGATGTCAAAAGTGCATACCTGCAGTCACGCTAAGCCAGTGGTGAGATTTGGGCGCTTAATCAGGTCGCCACAACGTAAGCTGTTTGAATATTTGAAAAATGCTCTGAAATATATGCAAAAATCTAATAGATTTGTGTTAAGCTATTGTTGTTTGAAAGATATATTTGCAGCACTCGATGGGAAGAGGGCAATGTTCGAAGGACAATTCACAAAGCAGAAGTTTTACTTTTACCAACATAGAAAAGCATCAGAGGAAATATTATTTTCATGATTATTATTTCCATTCATATGTAGAATATGGATTCTTTTTTGGCAATCTTCTATTAAAGAACCATAGTTGAATGCAGCACGCAACACTATAAATTAGTCGAAACATTTTACTAATGAAAAAGTGTTTATTATTTTTATTTCTTATGCATTTTATAACTTTGTGGCGGAGATACTCATAGTAAATAAGTTTGGAGTGTATTCCACATTTGCCGGAAATGTATTCATAGGCAAAGGACTGTCATGGGGTAGAAGATTTGTGATAGGCACTTGTTGACCTATTAAACCGCAAAAAAACACTGTGCTGCAGCTTTGTTTTTTCATTTAATACGCTGCATTTGCCTACTGGAAATTGAGTTCCACTTTAATATTTCATACATTTTTGCATGATTACTTATTGTAGACATCTGTCTAATGCACAATCCAATGCAGCTCATGCTCGCAGTGAAGGGGACGCAGAAAATCATCCGATGTAAGTAAATGCATCTGCGGTATTTATCAGTGAAATGCATCATCGAGAGTTTTGTTTTGTGTTTCTATCAGTTTTTAGACCGTCGAGGGCTTCTCAAAGAACATCTTCGAAATATTCTAAGTCAATTATTAAAAGCCTAAATGCACTAGAAACTAGTAACAACGCCATTTGAGAGGCATATCATGCTTGCCATTAGCCAAATAGCGGATTCCGCAATACATAGGATGGTGCTAGTTTGAGCGTTTTTGGATAGGTAACCATCATTTGCGTTATGGAGAAAATGTATTTTTACAATGTATAGCGAAAGAGCGTGCATCGTATAATTGACTCGATCAAATACTTAGATCGGTATAACCTGAAGAGGTACATGCCTTCGCTCAATAAGCCAGAAAAGGCAAACATTTACTCATAAATAAAATAGTGAACTCACCAGATGCATATCGCGCCTGAGTCTTTACGAATCATGAGATATAGCACTCTACCTTGGCAAATTTTGAAGATAAGGTGTATACTACTTTTGCACACGAATAGATGTACGAGAAAGTTCGTGTCAGTTTTCCAGTAAATATTCGATAATGTGTAAAATGTGTGGTAACACTTTAGAAAGCACTTCACTCCATACACCTGTTCCAGATAATTAAATTTTATGAGAGCGAGTTAAACACGAAAATTTGGAGCAAGTGATGCATTCAGTGGTACCTCTGTCTACCAGATGACAGATTTGCCAAAGGGACTTACCTGGGAAGATTTTTGGTAGGCCTTCTAGGCCTATGATAGTATGATAATTGCGGGGGCTTCTGGCATTTCGGGGAATAGTTGCAACAGGCTCTGATGGATTAGGATATAGTTCATTGAAGTAAGGTAAACCAGAAATGCCTATTTTAAATTCGTAATTCGGCTTATTTAAAGAGTATCCATTACCATGTTCATAAATATCTTCGTATATGCATCAAGTAGGCCGGTGTGCGCATATGAAAATTTGTTTAAAAACACTCGACATGGAGTCACTAGGGATATTTGTCTGCTAGTTGGGCAGCGATAAGTAGTATTCATTGAGAATCTTGAGTGCTTTGAAAGCACCATGAGTTGCTTTTATAGTACCTTGAGCTTGATATCTGTCACTTTTTTGTTAACTGCTGTTATTATTTACGTAAAACTGCAGCTATCACCAGATAGATATCAAACGAGTGCCATTACTTAGGTCGAAATTTTGCAACAAGATTTAAAAATCCACAGAATCGAATTGCAGAACAGTTTACTGGTTGAGGTTCCACATTTACAATTATATAGTACCTGTAAGTGAAATACACTTCTGTTATATGCAACTGGGATGGTGAGATATTTTGAGTTTATCCACACTCAAATGTCCACTAATCGATGTAACAAGTACTAACATTCCGTAATGGAGCCATTTCATCACGTGAACTGTATTTGTTCATTACTTATTGTTCGTATGCCTGGGAGATACAGCCTCATATTGAGCAAATAAAGCAGTAGTTTGTATTTCACTGGAGCCCTTGTCCATAGTGCACTGAGAATCAAAGCTAATTTTTTGCTTACCCTTGTAGTATCTTTCGTGAAGGACTCATTCGAAGCATATTTTTGCAGATATGTTTGATAAATAACATTTACAAAGTAGACTTATTTTACCTACTTTACTTTAAGTATGGCCTATTGAGGGACACATCATTCTGAGATAAAAATAATATAGTTTATATTAAATCCGAAATCGATTCATGTAAAACATTTCTTCAACTTCTTGTTCCTAAACCTCATAAAACCGTACTTTTTCTAATAAGAAAAAAGTCCTCCGAACTCCTACATATGATCGCTGGTTAGGTCTATTTTAGTATTGATGCGTTTGTGATTCAAAACTCAGATATTGCCAAGCTTGAAAGATGACCAACATGTTATCGGTGGTAGCTGAAATTAAAGACGAAACAGATTGCAACTGTTATACGATTTTTCAAACTATTTAGAACTTTATTGGTAAAATTAGCAGAGGTGCAAGAAGCGAACCTAGGGCATCTCGTAGTGTTTTAATGGGACCTTTCACATCACAATAGTGAATCTTAACCATTGTAGTCGTCCAACCACAATATGGAATAGGACATTGATACTTAGCTTTATAGAACTTCCCAAGATCTCATTAGAAATGAATACTGGAGCATGTTAGAGAGACAATTTTATATTGCTCCTGCTTTGCTCACCTTCTTTCTCTGCATATGTCAGAATATGAGACTTGGCTGGTGATCCAACCACCGCTTCACATCCTTCATATAATCTCTGAAGATGGAATCTGGTCGAGGTTGCTTTTAACCTATAGGCTTTTGTCCAACAAGCAGAGCCTTGTATACTACTATCTTCTTACTATATCAGAATTCCATTTAGGAATAGCTTGCTTCGAGAACTTGAAATCTAAACAAATAAGTTAATTGAATTGTTTAAATGTTTTTAAAAATCCACACTGGTGCATAACTTTATTCAGTTAATTTCTAAAATACTTTTAAATAAGGTGATACCTTTTCGATAATTCTGAATGTTCATCGACTGCAAACAAACGAGATTCTACGAACCTACTTTATTTCGCGTGCAAGCAAGCTATATCGATTTTTTTTGATTGCATCTCACCGGCGTTCGGTTAGTTTAAAGTAGTTATTGATCGACCTCTCCCACACCACGATTTTGAGCAGGCTTCTTCGTCCTCGTACCGGTTTAATCGATGTTCCCCGGGTTCGTAAACGCGGGCAGGACACTCAGGTCTGAAGTGTATGTAGTCGCCTAATGCATCTTAGCTTGTGTCATTTCGATTCATCATTTATGGTTCCTACTTTCACCTCCTTAAAGGTTCGAACAGCTGTACAATATATAGGTGGATAAATTGTGGCGGTTACACTGTAGAAACTTACTTTAGTTACGTTTCAATCCACCATTATTTCATTTGCCAATTCCTCGTTTGAGGGCTTTCTCCTGAGCATGCAGAATGTCTCTTTAATCTGGACGTGTGACTTGTTATTTAGGTACTTGACCTGTAAATGTCTGATTAATTAATCGATTTTTCTGTGTTACCATGTAAGCTTGTAATAATATATATATTGATGCTCAAAACCAGCAATACAGTGAAATTTATGTTTCTGCCATCCCTAACCACTGTGCAGATTTCAATTTTCCTCGGTGATCAGCATGTTTTTTATTGAAAGTTAAACAATTGAGAAATCTTACACAATTTCATTTGCATTAATTATATTTAGCGTTGTGGCTCCGTACCACTAAACGGAAATCACAAATAAACTTCTCTGGGCATCCATTTCTACCGTCCTAATGTTGATCTTTTTATTCTAACATTGTTATTATCACTTCGATTTACGCAATATGATTTAAATCCGTCATAACGTCCCATTTTGATCAAAACTTTGGAAATATTTTGATCTTTTCATTATAGGTTTCTAAATTGTATTTATTTAATAGGTACATTGGCATATATTAATGGTCATGCAGACCAATCTATGTGAAGATTTAGTTTCAAAAGGTGTGCTCCCATTGCCGTATTGTACTGGTATATTGGGAGAGTAAAAATACTGCATATAAATGGAAAATTGCTTCTAATAATTGAAATTGTACCAAAACAAAACGCATAAATTTCAGTAATGATATTTCAGACATTAGCTACTTATGAATTAAGTATTAGCGTAATCAATGACTTTTCAGCATATCTTCAAATGCTTTTTGAATTTCGTAGTAATCATTTTCAACTTCTATTGCAATTATAATTTACCAGTTTATTCAGTACGTAGAGGGTTCTAAAACTCACTGTTAAAAATTGAATTATGTTTGAGATTGAAAAAATAATTATTGTATGAATTGATGAAAGCTTTAATACTTGTCACAAAAGCCGTATATGGTCAATATTTTCAGTTAGATGCGCTTTAGGAAGAGGATTGAATCCATCATACGATAAACATTTCAGCTTTAGACTTCAATTGTAGTACTTTTATTTAAAAGTACTCTGTTACTCTGTTTAAAACTCAACATCGGGAAATTTTGGAATTGAATTAGATTTCAGCATGCTAACATATTTGAAATTTTATATTTAAAAAAGCAATTTAAAAAGGGAATAGAAAACTTTTTACACACGTTATATTAGTAGCGACTTTCAAAGCAGAATTAGTTAGCCTTGATATCATTAATATCTTTTAAATATTTCTTAAATTTATTAAATAAGAAACGAGTCAGTTTGTGATGGAGAGGAGTCAGCCAATCAAACCAGTAAATTTAGGCATCAGGTGGCATTTGCGTCAGTTTGAAGCATCAGCTGATGATAGTTGGGGTGGTTCTTTTCATTTTCCATTAGTGCTTGTTGTCATGAGTAGGCCACCATATAAATTGGTTGAAGCACTGCAATCAGCCAGCAGTGAAAGGATGGAAGATCTTGCAATTTGCCTATACTTAATGTTTCTTATAAATGGTATGTTTTATTAATCAAATTATCCTACTGTGCGAAGTCATAGGATTATTTGACAATCATTTTTATTAGAATGACCAAATTATCCACTTTCAAGAAAGAAACGGCTGAAAATGATAATAAAAATATTGATTTTTTAGCCTGGTAATTTCAAATGCGAATTAATGAGACAGTCGAGAATTGCTTTATAGCTGCCTTTTCCTTCAAATGCCATGCGATTGTCTATAGGGATCGCAAATCGCATCTGAGACGACTGGATTTCCTAATTAAGGACATTACGGAATTTGTATTTATCAAGCCAATATTTGAATGAAAGTGTGTGAAAACACATCAAATATTAGAGTTGTTGAAAATCATTCACAAGGCAATATTTCATACGTTAAATATAAATTATATTTTAGCAATGATCAGATTGTTTTTGAATCTAAAGTCCAAGAATATCAATGACCCAATTCATGTTATTTATCTCATTTTAAAAATTAGATTGAGACTGCGTGCATTATATTTTATTATTATCTCAAAATGGTTTATAGTAATCCTCCGTGAGCAAGGACTTAGTTTAAACGATGCTGACAAATCAAAATGTAATCACTATGGTGAATGGCACAAACAGGGGCTTTCCATGCAGCTATAATTCTACTAAGCCTACCATCGTCTCAAAAAATTACTTACATATTTAGGCCTGTTCACATAAATTGAAGGTTAAAGAAAAATCGTTACACTTATTATTATTGGAGTTCCTTTTCTCTCTTAAAAGTAGCTAATTGGAGCATTTAAAAAATGGTTGTTAAATAATCTTATAATTTCGCCTTGCAAAATAATTTGATGAATAAAACATACCATTTATAAGATTAATTAAGAATATTCGAACTGCATGAGCTTGCATTCTGTCACTCTTGGCTGATTGCAGTGTGTCACGCAATGTATATGAAAGCCGAATCGTGACTCCATGCACCAATAGAAAATAAAAAGTACCAATCCAACGATCATCAGCTAACCCTTTAAACAGGAGCAAAAACAACCTGATGTCTAAATTTACTAGTGGGATCGACTCAATCCCCTCCATCTCTGATTGTCATGTTTTTTAATTTAGTTAATTTAACAAATATTTGTTCATATAACTACAGGCACAATTAGCGAAATCCCTTCTAATTAATTCTGCTCTGACAGCAGCTAGCAAAATTATGTCTGTAAAAAAGCCCTTCAATCCCCTTTTAAAGTAATATTTAATTTAAAATTACAAATATGTAAACATGCTTGAAACTACCCCAATTGCCGAATTTTTACAATGTTGAGCTTTAAACAGATTAATATTTCGAGTTCTTTTCTGTGCATTAGACAATTTCGATGAGAAGTGCTTCTTCACCCATTATACATGCGTAGTTCATATTAAGCTCGCAGTAAATTTTCCTTTTACAGATCCCGAAGGATTTGTTTTAGAAGTAGCAGTATTCACTGCGTAATTCCTTGGATCCGAAAAAATTCCTCCTGATGATTCTCTCGACGTGATCCTTGAATCTGGAAATTTCGATTTGAGATGGGCATTTAATTGAATCGCAATCCTGCTAAGAGACATACTCATGTTGTCAAATTTGTTTTCTAATCATTTAGTTTAGAATTATCAAAATTGTAACAATTGCACGTAAGTTGAACTAGATTTCGTTTTTTCATAGTGGATTTGCGTATAAGCGATCTCTAACCGATTCGTCAAATGAGAACTTGAAGATGGAGCGGAGAGCGGATGAATTCACTGTCCCAGATAAGAGAGAGGATAAAACCTCTTCCTCAGGGTGTTTGCCAGAAAGGTGAGTTTGAAAAAGTGTGTGTGTGAAGATGCATTCGGATTATGGGTGCGGTATTACTGTCAGGTCATCGAAAAAGGGCAGGAAGTTTTACTTCGTCAGCAATGATTTGCTAAGCATCTCGTTGAGAAGTGAGATTTTTCATTTGTCGAGTTGGCATATATGTCTGCGGTTGGCTGAAAAGCATTTATTTGCCCAGGTATTGCGGTAAAATCCGTTGACAAAATGTGAGTGGATAACGGGATCGCTATATTCTGTGTTCGAGTCCGACTGCAAGCTTTAATCAGGTTGTCTTTATTCATGTCATTGCTCCATTGATACGCCTATTACTTCCATCAAAGGGGATATGGTGTTATGTGGATGCTTATTATTTACCTTGTCAATAACGCCTCAAACCTTTTAATCCCCTGGAGGATTAAGGTCCGGTGATTTCCTAGAAGAGCATAAGTTTTGGTATGACATGATCATGAAAATTCTCAGGTGTCATTTAATCCTAGGTTTCTATAGTTCCATGGGGTGGAGCCGAATGATTGAATTGGCGACATAGACCCTTCCTCAATTCAATAAGTTGTCTATCTATGACATAACGATGGTTTGAAGAGTCTCGTCGACATAGGTATCTGCGTTGATTCTAAGCCACTGTGGGAAAATTTGAGGAGGAGGAGGAGACATGATGTGACCTTCACTGCTAGCTACACCTAAAACCTTCTATGCTGTGGCTGGCAACTTCTTGGGCATTTGAAACTGTGAGACCCTACGCTCATAGCCAGCCTTCTATCATTTCTTGAACTTACTTGGTGTTTGGTGTTGTGTTTCAAGCACTGACTTGAATGGCGTTTGTGACCACGAGATAAATTCCATCAGCTATGGAAAATGCAATCACATAAGAATATCCTGTTGAACATAGTGGCGTAACCAATAGCCAGCAGTCTTCTTATCAATTTTAAAAGGTTATTTCTATTTTTTAATACATTATTATGAGATAATACTCCACAATCAATATGAAATTACCACTTATAATTAAAAAGGATATCAAATGACCTTGGTCTTGATGAACCCTGAAAAATATTGGAAACGGGGATTTGAGTCAAACTTGAACAAAATACACTGATATAAATCACAAGCCCTATATTTTAACATATTTTTAAGACGCAAGTGAGAGCCCTACCAGCGAAAATTACTTTGGATAATTCGAAATTAGCGTGCTTCTGTTAATTTTCGAAGTTCATCTAAAAATTACCTAATAATTAGCTTTGAATAAAATCGAAGGCTTCGTTTTTAACTCCACTGAATAAGACAACCGGAACAATCGAATGTCTATCGTGGAGCCTCTCAAACATCGAAAACACGTGAATTTTACAGTTCTTGCAATCTTCTATTTTTCATGAAACTAACGCCAATAAGTTTTGATTCTAAATGTGACCTGCTTTGTGCACTTGCTTAGATGCCAGCTCCTTATTCCGACCAGACAAGCAATTAAGATTGAAGTTACGAGAAAATTATACTATTTAATTTAGAAATTGGTTTATAGATAAATTGTAATTTTATATGCTATTTGCAATACATACACTGTTATGACTAGCAGAAAACGAGTGGGTTTTACTGGCATAGTCGGAAAAATTGAACAAATGTCATATAAATTGTAGAAATCGACGTAAATCTTATAAAAATTAAATAAAATTCTGACGATATAATTGGATACCTTGTGGAACAGTTCTATAAGTGCAATATACCGGCTTGCAGTAATCAAGCTTAATGGAAATAATGAATAAACTTGCGTAATTTTATTTAAAACCCTAATTTCATTCAAAAAAATAAAATACCCAGCATAATTTAAATTTCATTTCTGGCTCTAGATTAATAAAATGGGCGATAGATACATTGTTAATGTAGAATTGAAAAATACAAAAGTTAAAGATTGCATATAGGAATCATCTGCCGGTTTATAAGCTGATCTGCTGAACACTCTTCAGAAAGTTGATGTCCTTTCATTTGATTGAGTATAAGGTGTCAGCTGATGATAGATGCGCTGTCGTTTTTCCTTTCTGTTGGTGCTTTGTGATGATTTAGCAATCAGCAATCATTTGCACCAATAACTTAGATTGAAGTCTTAATTCTTAAGACTTCCTTAGCAACAGATTAATGCACAAATGATACTTATACACATATATTTTGGGCATGTTTATCTAAATTGAATGTTAAAAGAAAATCATTACATTTAATATTATTTTTAGTTGTTTCTTTCTTAAAGTAGATAATGTGAGCATTTAATAAAAAATATTATCAAGTAATCTTATGCTTTCGCACCGCAGGTTAAATTGATGAAAAAATTATTGCAAACTGCAAGAGCTTCCATCCTGTCACTGGTGGCTGATTGCAGTTTGACATCCAGTGTATATGGAAGCCAAATCATGACTCCATGCACTAATATAAAATAAAAAGAACCAACCCAACCATCATCATCTGACGCTTTAAACTGGGGCAGAAACAAACTGATGCCTCAATTTACAGGTGTGATTGACTGACGCCTCTCCATCTATGATTTCTTTTACCAGCTTAACAAATATAAGGAATATTTATTTAGCATTATTTGATTTCCTTTTCTTTCTTGATTTAGATAGTTTTAGTGTTTTAAAAATATGATTGTCAAGTCTTACACTTTCGCAGTGCGAGACAATTTGATGTCAAAACATACCCTTTATAAGAATTACTAAGGACATCCATCCAGTCACTGATGGCTGACTGCAGTATAACGTCCAAATTATATGGAAGCAAACTCATGTCTCTAAGCGCCAATGGAATGTAAAAACGACGACCTCAACGGCAATCTTCTGACCGAATTCCCCAAATTTCTGATTTTCTCTTTTCTAATTTAAATAATGTACGACATATTTGTTTATGTGACTATCGATGCAATTAGCGAATTCCACGGCAAATTAATTTGATTCTGACACTCGCTAGCGAGATTATGTTTGTGTAAAGTCCTTCCAACTCCCTTCTTAAGTTAATTCGTTAAAAAATATAAATATAATACACCAATATGCTTAAATCTGCTCCAATTTCAAAATTTTTCCAATGATGACATTTAATCAGAGTAATATTTCGAATTTCGTAATGTACATTTTATAATTTCGACGAGACGTGCTCCTTCAATGCATAGTCCATAGTTCGGATTAAGCTCGCACTATTTTTTCCTTTTACAGAACCCGAAAGAATTGGTGTTGAAGGTGTAATTCCTTGCATCCGAAAAATTCCCCCTGCAGATCCCTCGAAGTGCACTTTGTACCAAGAAATTTAAAGTAATATGTGCACGGACTTAAAAGGCAAATGGGACGAGAAATGCACATCTGAGTCTAGTTATGTTTTTTTAACTAATTTAATATTGAAAAAATCCACGGGTTTTTTATCCTATCTCGTAATTTCTTTAGCGTATAACCGACCTCTAACTGACTCGTCAACTGAGAATTTAGGGATGTATCATAGAGCTACCCTTAGATTCACCTCCTAGCTGAAATCTCATCCCCAGATAAGAAAGAGGATATAACGGTCCTCCCAGAGTGTGTGTTAGAACGGTGTGAATGAATTAGTGTGTGCATGTGTTCTAGGACTTGATTGGCCTGATTTGCCGGTAAGCAAATTGGCTAATTAGTAACTCACACCCTGCCAGGGGTGAGTTAAAAATGTCAGGTCACCACAAGGTAGATGAAGATATACCTCGTGGTAGCGATGAGTCATCAAGAATTTGCAACCCAACCTGTTGCTGTGAGATTGATCATTTACGTAGTTGGCCTTTTCGCTTACAGTTGGCTCAGTGGTAATTAAATGTCCAGAAAAGAATTATTTCGAAGGACAAGATAAGGCTTTCGTCGCTGGGCCAAATATTTCCTTATTCGTCATTCCCACAAATCGTTCCAATACTTGCAACTTGGGTTGAATCTGCAGGCCAAGTGTGATTGGGAAACTGGATCTCTGGGTTCCGTGTTCCAAATACCACCACTACCGACAGATGATCACATTTTCCTTATGCGCAGATTAAAGAATTAAGCCATACACTTTACTTCTGTATACTTGATGACCTTACTTCAATATTATTATATACACGTTATATATTAATATAAGGACGACGATGTAGAATTTATTGTGGATGGCAAATTATGGTAAGCGCCGATGTAAAAGTCTCTACGATGGATAAAACGGCCTTGATTCTATGAAGAACTCTGTTTTAAACTAGTGAAACGAATCAAATTGTTAAGAAAGACAGATAAATCAAATCACTACATTTCCTTTGGTGGAAACCAATGCGGTTATCTTTGTAATAGTTGCTAAAGCTTGAATATTACTTTTCTTTTACCTAGGGTTACATTACTGAGAGTAAATGACGTTGTTGAGATAAATGCAAGTTGAGCGAATATCACATGTTTTCGTTTTTCAGCTCCAAAGGCAGTGCCGTCGATGTGGGAGAATGCAAAAATGGCGATTTTGCTCCCTTAAACGTATGAATGAATCGCTGGTGATCAGTCATCCAATAGCAACCCGCTTGAGTTTTTCAAGCACTGCCTTGAATGGCATGTGCGATCAGGAGTTAGAATCTATTAAATGTAGAAAATGTAATCACATGATAATGTTCAGTTGAATTCAGTGGCGCAACCAGTAATCAGTAGCCCTGTTCCTTATTATTAAATGGATAATTCCATTTATTATACAATTTTATGACGTTTAACTCCGCGCCCCTTAGATAATTTTCATTAATCGTTAAAAAGAAAGATAATGACCTAGATTTTATGAAACCTTAATAGTATTAGATAAGAGGATTCTGCCAAAATCGAACCACATACACTGGTATTAATCGAACTGGTATTAATGGTATTTAACCATGTTTCGAGGACGCAAGTATAGGCATTACTAGCAAAATTTGCTTTGAAAAATTTGAAGAGGTTAGATCTTGCATATTTGCGAAGTTTTTCTACAATTGACTTGCATAAAAGTGGTTCTATTATTTACCTTCGAACATGTGATAAAATCGAATACTTTGTTTTCAACTCAGCTTCATAAGACAAACTGAACCGTCGAATGTCTATCATGGAGCCTCTTGAACATCGAAAACACGTGAATTTTGGCGCTCTTGCAGTCCCTTAATTTCGGTTACGACGTTTTTGCGTGAAATGACACCCATTTGTCGTGATTCAAAATGTGCCCTGCTTTTTGGGCTGTCTTAGTTGAGAGTGATGCAAAGCTGGCGAAGGAGAGAAGTTCTTTAATTTTCGTTGAAATATGATTTTAGAGTTTGATAAATTTTTTCATGTATTAAAATGAAATAATTATTAAAACGTATTTCTGCTTTCTTTTGCAGAATCTTGCAAGTGCTAAATTGAAAATCCATCAATATTAATTAAAACTAAAGATGATGCCGATATTATTAGGCATATTGTGGAATTTAAATATCGTTTCCATTGTTCCTCAAGCATCATTTTGTAGGCTGCTAGAGTTACTCTACAGGACTACTAATCATTTTGGTGATTTAAAGTAGCAGGAAACGAAACGTTATTGGAAAGACATTTTTGAAGTACACAAATGCCCTTATCTTATTTAAACAGTTTAAGTATCAATTATATAAGTGTAGGAAGCATAAAAGTGTGTTTATCTAGGTTTCAAGTGCATGTGAGAATTACCATACTTATTTTTGCATAATATTGATTAAAATGGCAATTTTGTTATTCACATTGCAAATACCGAGTGGATCACAGTCGCGAAATGTCATTCCACCAAGAATTAAAATAAATTATAAAGCCCGGATAAAAAATCATTATTTTTTGATTTCATTACTTCATGTCGCATAAAATAGCCACTTCTTATTACATGGTTTTGCATTATAACGCTACTCAAATTGTCAAAGTATCAAACTGATTAGACAAGTCTCCACAAGAAGAATAAGGAACTTACAATGACCTTAAACATCCCTGCATCTTTAAAAAATTTTTAACTTTTATTAAATGCTAAAAATAAATTAATTGGTTTATGATTTTTTTTATTTTTGAGTTCTAAGAATGTCTCTTAATATTTTTCTTTGAAGGAAACTCACCCATCAAATTAGCACTGTAAATTGAATTGCTGTTTTTTCAATCCAAATGCTAATATTAAAGCTCAAAGCAGAAATATGTATATTGTAAAGCATTAAATCCTCTTTCGAAGGCAATTCTAATTGAAAATAATGACTATATATCTACTGGCTTTAATTAAAAATTAGATAAATGCTCACAATATTTGCATCTTAAACCTCTGTCATAATGCGTTATTTGACAGTTAGTTTTGTTACACTACACGGATATAAAAACCGAAAAATTATTAGGGCAATAGAAGTTGAACTTTATTTCACAGAGATGTCAAAAATTCTTATATGTTATTTTGCAGAAATCATTGATTACGCAAACACTTAATTACTGAATAGTTTATCACTGATATATCATTCCTAAAATTAACATTTCCGGCTCGTTGGAGGTGGAAATGGTAGAATACGTCTATCTAACACAATACGCCTCTGATAAAACGCTTTTTGAAACAATCTATTTCTGTAGATTAGCCGATATGACCAATGTGTATATTCCCAAATAGGACTGCAATATACTGAGTAAATATCTTATTGTAAAACTATTTTCTCTAAAAATCGATCCTTTGATATAGTAGCTTCAAAAATTAAGTCTGAATTCTCTTCCGAAGCCATTAATTTGCATTGATTGGCATTTGTGATCGCGAGATGGAAACGAAAACTCGCTGGAATATGAAGTAAAAGCATGAAGACGCATTCAAGACTCAAAAGCTGCCTCATCGATGTTGTATGCTAATATTTCTATTTGTTTAATAAAATTTTAAGATATATCGCTCGGTCAAAGACAAAGGCAGCTGCATTGACTCTAAGTCGGCCCAGTTGGGAAAAAAGGCGGAGACATGAGGTACCCTTGGCTGAACGTCTCAACAACGAAAACCATCACTGTTGCTGGAAACTCCGTGCACAGTTGGGACATTTGAAACTTCAGTGGGCTCCGACGCACATAGCCGGCCACCTATCAGCAGAGGTTTCAATCATCGGCATTCGGTCAATAATGGTTGTTATCTCAGATCCGAAAAGCAACGTTGAAGAACAAAAATCCAGGTCAAACAAATTTGATTATCGTGACAGCCTACCAATACCAACTGGCAAAAACGCGACTGAGATCGAAATACAATTTTTTAACCGCAGCAATTAATTCTACTGAGGGACTTAGAGTCCATTCATTCCAACTAAGGAGCCTCATATGAATCACCACATTGATACTTTTTCGGCACGACCTCACAGAACTAGGAGCGCCCAATTTCCGAGCCTGCTGCTTTCCTTGGAAATGTTAGCAGTTTCTTTGGCTCCCTCTTCGGAATTTAACAGTGATTTTGTAGCACTATTGTCATCGAGATATGTCAGATGCCACCCAAAGTTGAAATTTCTAACATTTGAAGAACCAGTCCTCCACTTAATGGCCCTGAAATGGGGCTTTGTCGGCAAAGGGGGTCGGCCAACCGGAGCTAATCTGGCTAAAATTACTCATGTTCCCAATCATTTTCTCCTATGCTGTTGTGTTGGATGAATGTTATATATAAATAAGGCAATCCGTCAGTATTTGTCTTCATTTGTTCTTATCTTACACAAGGGCCTATTCCAGTTTTCAATCTTGTTATTTTAGGTCGTTTGCTTGGAAATATCGGTTTAGAAATTTACAAGAAGGTTAATGATTACTGGTATTCCCCTATATTCAACTGGATATTCCCATTTGATTACTTTTTCCACATTTAACGGAAGAATCTAGGTAATTCCTGCAAAGAAGCAGAGGTTGGAAAATGGATCGGGCCAGTGGATGACTGAATGCGGTGAAGGGCTACTGAGTAATCGAAAGTGCATTCTGATTGGCAGAATGTTGAGAGGCTAGCAGTGATTGGATAAAATGTCCCATCTTCTCTTCGGTAGCCGAACTATGTTCTTTAGGTGATGCCATTTCCGAAGCCAGTTTACTGTTGCCTAGACGCTTCGTTGAATACCGGTTACTTTTAATCACTTTTTCGTGCTCTCTGTAACGGCCTCGAAGGAGGAGCAAAATACCGTTGAGTGTGATGGATAAGGAATCGCCAGTCACCGCTGGTAGTCATAGTTCTTTGGCAGACTGGGTCATTCATTTTTTTTAAATACAAAATTATGGAAATATTATAAAGCGCTGAAATAACCACAAATACATTCTAATTTCAAGAACGGCTTTTATAATGAACACGAATTCGGACAGTCTGTGTGAACATGTTTAGCGATGTGGTGCTCACAACTTTGTGTGAAATAAGCAAAAGCTCTTTATCAGAATTAATCACCGATGAATTTTTGGTGCGCCCTGTGGCCTATGAAATTACAAAAAAACTTTATTAGGCAAACACTCAGTTTTGCCACGAAATGTGAAGCTTAAACTGTGGATTCAAATTTTTTTTGCTAATTTAATATACGATAAGCACTTCTTTGTTACCAATTTTAAGTATCGGAATCATCCCATCAGGAAACGCAACCCAATGTTTAAACGGGTATTTTTGGTTTAGCATACGGGCATATTCAAAACATACACTACTAAAATTAAATTATCATAGTAAAATAGACTGATTAGTAAAAATGACCTGCATTGGTGCTTTTTAGCGTTTCTTGAAACTGAACATTTTAGATCAAACATAATCATGGCTCTCGTTTCATCTGAAAGGGCTCCTTACCAGTAAGTATCTTTGCAATACCGAAAGCTGCTGTTGACGTCTTCACCAAAGCCACAAGTTGTCACCGTGGGGATGTAAAAAAATGTCTACCCTGCATCATTTCAAGCCGTTTTCGCACTTGAGTGGAATTTATCAAGTGCGAATTTTCGAAAAACCTATCGATATTGGTCAATTTCCCGATTTCCTCAATGTTACGTACTACCCTGCATTGCTATGATATGGCAATTCGATTTCTCATTTTAAGGCATCAGGCTACAGGCACTGCCGGATAGTTAATGAAAATGGAGGCGAAGGAACTGTTTTAAAGTATTCGACATTAATTTGCTCTTTTTTGCTGTGGTGACGACGCCTATGTGATCTGAGCTTTAAATCACAACACTTTGAGGGAAATACTTCAAAAGTATGAAGCTTGCTGCTTTAATTCAAAATGAATGTAGTTGGCGACTAGGTAAACAACCCAACGGTCACGCTCTTAAACATTATAGTTAACCAGCTGGAAAAGACTCATAGTGACTACAAGTCGACAGATTTTGAATTAATTAGCATGTACACACGCCTGTCTATTTGATGCATGTACAAACGTTTTTGTAGCCTAGGTAATGGTAACCCAGCAAATGAGCCAAATTACAGTTTAAAAATGGCATTTCCGATTTAGCCTTAATTCTGTGCACTATAAGAGAGTTGCATCATAGGTATGTGCCATTAGTTCCAAATAGTTCCAAAACTGGGCATCAACACGTAGCTTTCTGTTTGACAATATCATAGGCCTAAAAGGCCTACCAAAAATTATCCTCAATAAGCACTCAGAACTCTACCTTAAAAAATACACAGAGGTACAACTAAATGCAGCACTTGCTCACAATTAGTGAGTTCAACTCAAAGTTCTTACATTTTTAACCATAGCACAAACACAAATTCAATCTATGAAATCAATTGTTTTCTAAAGCATTACCACACATTTTAGACAGATTAGGGTTTATTTATAGGAACAATGACCCAACATTTATTGTCTAACTACTGATGTTTGAAAGTAGTATAAACTTATTTCCAAAATTAACGCAAGGCAAGATTTAAGGCACGGCATTCGTTAAAACTAAGCAGTAAATCTCTTTCAGTAAGTTCGAGCATTTTTATGGGATAATATTTATCTATTCTGGCTGCATTATGTAAGCTCTATCTAACTGTGCGATTGAACATCTTCTGTTTGAACTGTTCGAAATATATGATTGAGGCAATGATGTGATGTACTACCCCTCACTACAGCTCAGCTACTAATCTTGCACGACAGACTTTTCGCACAAATATTTAAATGGAATATTGGTTTCAAAACAAGTTTTCTTTTACGACATTAAATTATTATATAAGTAGACTGGTATTTTCGTCACCAAAATAAAACACCTTCGTAAATGACAAATAGTTTGTATTTCAACCTCGAACAAAACGGAACTAGGCTTTTTAGGATACTCCAGTTTCAAGAGATACTTGGAGAGCATTTGAAAGCTCACATTTAAGTCTACTATTTAATTTTTCGGTTATTATTATAAAAAGGAGTTTTATTAGCACAACTATGAGCTAACCGTCGATTTAACACTGAAAATAAACTACATTTATATAGATGTATCTGGTGAAAAGCAATGTGATCGTTACATATTTTTATTAGTATTTATATGATTAAAAATAAGGCATATTTTAAAAGCCAAATTTGGTGGCCTGCCTAAGCATGCCCAATCAAGCATATTCAGACAAATCCATTCCTGAGCAATAAGGGACTTCCAAAATAACTCAAGCTCCCTTGTTCTTAGACTAAATAAAACGATTTTGTGCGCTACTCACAACACACTTGATACTCACACACATCTACACACGCACATAGTGCCAAGCTTCTAAAAAACGTACTGATGCTCACATCTCTTCTTCCTCCTGGAGTGGGACCATCTAGTAGAGAACCTAAATCTAGCCTTGGTGACCCCTTCGTGAGCGTAGAGGAACCCTCCTCCGTGATCTGGTTAATCGACCAATACCTCTGGTTTTATATCTAGCAAGATGGCTCCCCAGACTTAAAGCGGTTTCACACCAGCCTGGTGCCTCTGAATGAGAAATCTAATGGCATATTATGGCGATGTCTGTGAGTTCGAAAGATTAGAGAACTCGACAATATCACGTTTTCTGAAAAAGTTGTACATATTCAATTTCGCAAAACTGTGAAAACGTCGTGAATGGATGAATACTAGAAGTTTCCTCAACTATATGGAAAACAACTGTTTTGAAGACAACGTTAACAACAGTGTTTGGCATCGCCAAAATACTTGCAGATAAGTGATCGTCTTAGTTGTAATCGAGGGTCATAATTATGCTTGATGGAATATACTCAGTTTGTCGAAACGCCATAAACGCGCTAACATTGGCCATTATTCAAGTCAGCCAACTGCACTATTATAACTCAATCATAGCAGTAAAAGGTGAATATTTGAATGTATCCATCTATCAAACAGATAATGCCGGTACGCATTTAGAAGGCAAAATGCATGCCTGAGTTAATATTATGCAGAATAAGTGGCATTGATATCAAATCAAAGATAATTAAGACATTTGGAAGCCACCAGCAATCTATAAGTGAGCTTATCTGAGATTGACGTCAGTGAGTTCTTTTAATGTTGCCTTCTTGACTACACACTATTCATCCCCCAAATGACCATCGGTGGCAAAGAGAATAAAATAGTTTTGCTTTCTGAACAGGCATCGCATTGTTGTTTTTGTGGCTCAATGAGAGTAGGAGCTGCCTACAACGAAAAAATAACGATTTCACATTGAAGGAAGGTTTGGTGTCCCAAAGCCTTCGTGGGTCCGAATAATATCGACCTATCTGGGTGCCGAGGTTCACGTTCAATACAACTTCTAATTTGTTAACAAAACCGTACTTGAGAAATTTTAAAATATGTGTTGCTTTGAAAGTGAAGAAATGAATACATGGTATAAAAATAGTTTAGAATAACGCGTGAAGGACTTGAAAGTATCATTTCCGTTTGCAGTCATTTGCAGTGTCAGCTTACTTAGGAAATTGCCGTCGGATTATCCCAAGGACGAAATTCGCTTTCAATCCCCGGCTTATATCGGCCTAGAGGTGGTTACATCTAATTGTCAATCGGATTGAAACTAGATCCATGATTTGTTTGTCCAATGAAAACTCTCACAAATCTAAGAATTTCGGTAACAAATAAGGTTTGCACATTTACTAGTCGACGAAGGAATTGTTAAAGCAGTATTACTGGTTCACTGGTAAAATCAATAATTTGTATGCTAAGGCATTCCTTTACACATGATAACAATTGTTTGCAATTTGACAAAACAGTTGTAATTAATGCTTATGTCAAAGAGTTAGGGCAACTGTTAAGTCGTTTTCTAATATTTGAAGTTTTGAGCATCATGACTTTCCTTTGCACTTTGTGGCGGAATGACTTCCTTCATGTTTTCTCCGAGAATGACTAACGGCCACGTATAAAATGGCCCCGATCTCAAAGGGAGAAAAGGGAGTACATTTATTAGAAGCCTGACAATTAGGTAGTGCACTCAGTTATTTTCATATGGTCCAAGGACATAGGGCATAACACAGTTCGATTGACGACACTGGAGTCTGGTAACCAGGTAGTTGCAGGCTTTGTGCAAGCCAGGAAACCTGATATTGATTAGGCTGTCGAAAGTGCATAAGTGCAGTCACGCTGAGCCAGTGGTGAGAATTGGGCGTTTTACCAGGTAACCACAACGTAAGCTAAATGAAAATTGGAATAAATGCTCCGTAATGTCAGCAAAATTATATTATCTTTAAATTTAGAAATCCCTCGATGTTTTATTTGGACTAAGATGGCAGTCCGGTTGCGTTCAAGGCAGGTTTTATCGGAATATTATTGATTTGTGTTATCTACACAGTCAATTGGCTCTAAAGATATGCCTTTATCTTATCCATATGTATATAGTGATACAAATCCTAAAAACAGCGTAAACAGCAGTTTAATTAAAGTTCATTAGCATGGTCAAATCAATCATAAGCTCAAAATGTGTTATTACACTTCATATTTATGCACTCGTAATGCATAAACCAACAAATACTAAGCTTATACATCGCATTTTGACTCGGAATGAACTGTTCTTTAATAGTGAAGGATCCCAGTTTGCTAGATATTTTATGAGAGGGTGTTTATTTTTGTCGAAAATGGAAAATTCTACTGGTACAATAAATAAATATCAAAAAATAAACTAATTTAAAAACTATCTTCATGAATAATATTTGAGTGAAATGTCTAACTTTGCAACATTTTTAACTAAGATAAAGAGAGAGCAAGTGCATCGCACCTTTTCCTCTCATAAATATTTTGATCCGTTCACCAAGTAATTTTATACGCTTTCACACAAAAACGTAAAGCTTATATCATATAAGCCACAAATGATAAATATAAACGCCAAAATAAACACTTGAACTCACTAGAGAGGAGGCACTGCAGAGTTTTAACGAATAATAGGCCTTGAAACCGCTCTTTGATTAACTATGGAAAATGCACTATATACTACTCTTATGCATGAGTAGATATTCGTGAAAGCTTGAGTCATTCTGTCTGTAAATACGAAGTTGTCTGTTTAAAAGGCGTGTTAATCCTATAAAAACAATTCAAATCATAGAATGTATGTATGTTTGTTTTATGGTTATTAAATTTGTTGGCATTGAGTTGAACAAACTTACTGGGAGCAAGTGATGCATTTATTTGTACCTATGCCAACTTGGGGCAACCTTAGCTCTTGAAATATTTGCATTTGTAATTTTTGTTGGGCCTTTTAGGCCTATGATAGTAACGAGCGAAATTCCTGAGTATGCACAGCATTTAACTCTGTGGTGGATAAATTGACTAGATTATGATGGAATCGTGTGGAGGAAAGGCTGATCCAGAATTGCCAATTTAGGGAGCTTCCTGCTCAAGTGTGAAAACGTCTTCAATCGAGGCATGGTAGAAATTTATCTACAAATTCATTTCCAAAATTGCTTCAAAGAAACAGCGACTTTGAAGAGGACGTTAATAACGAATGCGTTTCATTTTGCGAAGGTCCTTTCTAATGAAAAACCCTTTCAGCTGTAACCGAGAGCCATAATTAGCTTTCATCAAAAATGGTTAGTTACACGAAATGCCAAGAACGCACCGATGGTAGGCATTTTTCCTAGTCAATCAAATTTACAATGATAATTCATTCTTATTAGTCTATGTATTGAATGCGCCAAATTGCCAAACCGAAAAAGCCACTGGAAATTTTGACGGCAAATTGAAAAATCAGTAATTCTTAAGCGAAATGAAACAGATTTGGCTACAAATCAAAGGTATCTATAAGTGAAAATATCAGAAATTTATATTTGTTTCATTTTTCTTTCTGATTGCATTACTATTCACTTCGCAAATGAGCAATGATGGCAAAGTGAAAAAAATCGTTTTGCTTCCAGAACTGGCATCCAGTTTCTCTCCTTGCTGCTCATTGGGACCGGGAGCTGCCTAAAATGAAAATCTACCAACGATTTTAGGAGAGGTACACTGTGAAGAAGGGTTTGTTGTTTAGATGCATTAATAGATCTAAATAAGATCCACCTATCTACATCCTCTGTATCCCCTTAAATACCATCTTTAATTTGTGAACGAAACCGAACTTAAGAATTTCCAAAATGATACGTGCTCTAAATTTAACTAAATGAATACATGGTTCAAAATGCATTTACGGTAACGCATTTGCCTTGCTAAACACTGGCAAAATTAGATTTGTTAGTTAATTGACGTCACATTATTTCTACGACATCATGACCCTGCAATCCCCCCATTTTATTTTTTTGGAAGTGGTTACATTTATTCGTATGTTGGATTGCAACTGGATCCATGATATATACGTCCGTTGTAAACTCTCGGAAATATAGGCTTTATGGTAATATGTGCTCAAATACAATTAGTAAAATTACAAGTTTACGAATACAATTTTATAGTAGTGTAAACTTTATTAACCAATGAAAACTCTATGCACTGAATAAAACTGATACGGATTCAAAATATAATGAGACAATTGAATCAGTTATGGCGATTACAATTAAGCATATAGCTCCCATTTCTAAATTAATAGTTTGTGTTTTATATTAGAGATTGTCATCATCTTGGTGCTCGTACATACCTTATTGCGGAATGGCTAATTTGAGTATTTCTCCAAGATTGACTAGCAGCCAAATATAGAATGGTCCCGATTAAACAGGGAGAAGAGAAAAGGTGCGCGCCAGTACATTTATTAGAAGCCTGATGACTGAGTAGTGCACTCAAGTAGTTTCCCATGATCTGGAGGCAAACTTAATAGTTAATTCTTCGATCGACGACGGAGGAGTCCGGTAACCAAGTTGGATAGGCTTTGTGCAAGCTAGAAAATCTAAAATTGTTTAGGCTGTAAAGTGGCATAGATGCAGTCATGTTGAGGCAGAGGTAAGGTGTGGGAGCCTAGCCCGGCCGCCACAACTTTAGCTAGCAGAATATTTGAAAAATGTATGCTGCATAATTTTTGCTAATATCTATCATGTTGAAATTTGGAACTCGCACTTAAAAATGGGCGTTAAAATGACATCAATACATGAACTCAGTTATTGCAGCTTTCAAATTGGATATGCTTTTGCATCCCCCTCACTGCGAGCATGTGCTGCATGGGATTATGCATTACAATGGATTCTACAATGCGTATTCATGCAAATGTATGATACGTTAAAGTGGACAACAATTTCTGGTAGGCAAATATTGCCTATTAAATGATCAAAATAGACGATGCAGCACAGGGTGTTTCCTTTTGCGGTTCAAGAGGTCACCGAGTGCCTCTCACAAATTATTTAACCCATGACAATCCTTTGCCTATGAATACATTTCCTGCCAGTGTGGAGTAAATTCCCTCCTTGTTTACAACGAGTACCCCTGCCTCACTTTTATAGAATTTAAAAGAAACAGAAATAATAAGCATCGTTTTGTTATGATAATGTGTGTGCCTGCCTCACAGTTATGGTCATTCATATATATATATATATATGAATATGAATTTGTCATTCTTATTCATATATTTACCTTTAAAACAAGTTCCACTTTTATTTTGTTTCTGTATGGCATCTATATTTCTATGTTTCTTTTCATCAGATGCTTATCTCCGTTGGTGATATTAATCCCTTTATCAATTATTTAGCCCTTTTTCCAAAGGGTGACAAATGCAGAAAGAAAAACTTCCGTTTTGTGAATTGTCCTTCGAACTTTGTCCTTTTCCCATCGAGTGTTGTAAATATATCTTTCAAACAGCATTAAATAAACACAAAATCTGTTCGATTTTTTTTCAAATATTCAGCTAGATTAGGATGTGGCGACTTGGTTAAGCACCCAAATCTCACCATTGGCTCAGCGAAACTGCAGGTGTGCACTTTCGACAGCGTAATCAATATCAGGTTTTCTAGCTTGCACAAAGCCTTCATCAACCTGGTACCGAACTCCCTTGCAGTCGTCAATCGAAGTCTGACCCTATGAAACCATATGAGTGTACTACCTAATTGTCAAAATTCATATATACGTACTGGCGAGCCACTTTTCTCTCTGTGGGATTGGGGACATTTATATGGAGGCGTTAGTCATTCTTGGAAAAAATTAAAAGTAATCCTTCCGCTACCAGGTATAATCGATAGCCATGATCCTCAAAACCTTAAATATATAACGGAAGCAATGGTACCGGTGCACTAACCCCTTGATACACGCATTATTGGCAACTGCTTTGTCAAACTGCAAGCAACTTTTATCATTTGTAAATGATGAAGATATATAAATAATGATTTTTGCAAAGGCCGTTAATACACGAATTAAACTGAGTTACAATTCGCTTCTGATAGAAATGCAGATCATTGAAATGGAACCTGCACACCTACAAGTTTGCGCTCTATCAGTTACTCGTGTAATCGTTATATCCACGCACTGCCAAAACCAGCAATTTGATGGATCTGGCCGATAGAGCACAACTCAACTCGCCAGTTCTTATAACGGACGCAATTCATCAGTACCCTGATAAATTATCGCCACCACCGTAAAACATACTCTGGATTGGAGCTGGTAGCAGATGGAAACCCGAGTCTAAACACCACTAGATGGAGCAGGATTAGGGACAGAAATTCCTAGATGCTAATTACAGGGTTGATTCATTATTAATTTGCAGAATTGGAGGAATTGGTTTAATAGAGTCTTATTGCTCGTTTTTCTATCGAAAAAATTATTACAATGTTTGGCTTTCATTGCATGTACATACACCTAAAGCATAATTAGGGTCTCGATTGTTGCATCTGTAAGGCCTGTTAGAACCCATGGAAAATGGCAATGCACTGTTGATATCCAACCAGGCACTCAATTGCATCAATCCAGTCTATAGAGCTAAATCAAATCAAAGCTTACTGTAATTAAGAATGATTGAAATTGGAATTTTATATATCACGCCAAAATGCCAAAGACACTGCACTACTAAACGATCTTAATATTTCTTGATAACATAGGCCTGAGAGGCCTACCAAAAATTAGCAGCCACTTTGTTAACAAGGTGGAAATTTATCCAGACAGCACTTGCTCCCAATTAGTGTGTTCAACCCACTGCCATTAAATTTAATAGCCATAGACCATGTTTACATACGTGCTACGATATGAATTGTTTTCTTTAGCATTACCACACATGTTACACAGAATAGAGTGTATTTATAGGAGGAATGACTCAAACTTTCTCATTCATCTACTCATGCCTACCATTAGTGTATACGGTAATTTCAAAATATGAAACAGGTGGGGTTTTAGGGCATAGTATTCGTAAAAACAGTGCAGTAATTCGCATATAGTGAGTTTAAGAGTTTAATTATGGGTAAATATTTATTGTTTGGGGCTTATATGATATAGGCTTTACCTTATTGGGCGAATACATGTATAAATACAAATGGAATGATTGAGTCAATGAGCCAATGCACTTACTCTCCCTTTATCTTAGTTAACAATCTTGCAAGATGGACATTTCGCCTAAATACTAATCACGAATATTTTTCTAAATTAAATTATATTTTTCGACATTTACTTATTTAACAAGTTGAGTGTTCTACTTTTCGCCAAAAATAAATAATAGAGCAAACAGGGACTGCGCTTTTTGGGTGCTTCTTTGTGTAAGGATATTTCATTGGCAGTTAAATGACGACATGTATTTGCACTCCTATTTATTTTTCAATTCGTTATGGTGTATATGCTCTTGGTATTAGCACCAGAAAATGGTCATATATAGTATCAACTTTAACACTGACCGCGATTTGGTTGCCTTATATGCAACTTTACTCACCAGTTCCAGACTGAACCATTGCAAGGCTTGACTGATGACGAAAATGTTAATGGTGCTACCTGCAAATAATGATCAAATGTTGATAATATACATGCGATTTACTCAACCTAATTAGAATGTGAATTGTTAAATTAATAGAAGCCCACTTAGTGATCCTAAAACATCTCAAATGGCCTTTCATACCACATGAGAAAATCTTATCCATTTATTCATCCAATCGCAAAAGCGGATCAATTTCGTGATACTGTGCTTATCAAAGCTTCCCTAGAGCCCAATAGAAGTGAATACTGCAGCACGCTAGTGAGTCGATTGTGCATGGCCCTCGCTTTGTTCACTTTCTTTCCATGCATCTTGCGGCATATGTCGCGTGGTTGTTGGCTACAAACACTGGTTTTAGAGCCCTTATATAACCTCTGCCGATGGTCATTAATCAAGGTCACAGAGAGGAAGAC
>JAQIVA010000002.1:0-41194 GCA_034697525.1 Lithobius microps | reverse complement strand
GATAGAAGGTTACAATGATATAGAAGTACGAATGGCCTTGTACGAAAGATTTACGTCGTTTTACTGGCGCTTGCAAGGTTGCCTACTAGTGTTGATGTTTAGTTTCAATTCTTTGCTTTAAGTGTAGGCCTCCTACTCAAAGATAAATGTTTATCTTAAGTTAAACATCCCACATAAAAAAACATGGACAGGTCCCAAATCTATAGACTAAAATCAGGTTTGTTGCCTATTGTCAGCCAGCTCAACTCCAAAACTTGAGAATTCGTTCCTTGGTACACTGCGTCGCAAATCGTTCAAAGCATTTAAAAAATAAAACTTAAGGCTTTGGTTTTAAAATAATAATGATAACAATACTACTGCTACTACTACTACTACTACTAATAATAATAATAATAAATCATTGATATTAAAAAAAGTAATAATAATAAAATTAAAAAGAAGAAGAGGAATAAAAAACTTTATAGTCCACCATAAGAGAAAAATAAACTGAAAACTTGAAAATGCGTTCCTTGGTAAAATGTAGCAGACACTTCTCCACAACATATTCTGTTATGTGTAACAAAACAAACCGTCAGCGCGCACGACAACAACAAGCCACTCTTATTGTCCGATCTCATCAAACAATTAAGCAGACTGAAACCGCCTGCTCAACCCATGCACCCTCCTGTTTCTCGATACACCACCCCCCTTCAGTGTACGATTTTGTCTGACTTTAGCGATAATTACGTCGATTGTCTACAGAAGAAACAAGTTAGTCGAAAGCAAAAGTTACAATATAGCCAAAAAAAATAATTCGAATGTTTCCCGAGGAAATCAAAGAAACGAGGGAAGTCGTCCTTCCCCGGGGCACCATAAAGCTTCTGTGATCATTGGTATTATCAAAGAAAGAGTATTCATGTAACGTCATTCAACGACAGATGAAAGGAAAAATACAAGCGGAAAACATTCCAGTCAATGTTTTTTTTTTAGAACGACGTCCACTCTTCGGCCGATTATTATCTAAAGGAAAGGAACCTTTATTGTTTATTTTGTAAGTGAGAAGAGGAGAAACATTTCAAAACTTATTCATCTCTAAAAAAAATCCTTTCATTTTAGATACCGGTATTTAAAAAAAAAAAGAATAAAGCAAATATAAAACTTCTGGGATACAATTTTTTTTAAAAAAAAAAGGACTTCAGGTATTAAGGATGGATCTAACCGTCAGTTTTGTGATTCACGTACTAACAATACTGTTAAGTGCTTTCCTCTCGGGGTACTTCATATATATGTTGTATATAGATGATTCTTCAAAGACAAAGGAAAAGGTCAGGTTGAAACGTAATCCGTGGGGTTGGGTCATCACAGCCACATGTGTTACTATATTCTTGACTCAAGCCGGCGTTTTCTTCGGCGGCCACATTCGCGGGTAACGATCGGCGATTTGGCAGATGAAAGTGATGGGAAAAAGACAGACAAATTAGCTAGACAAATATTTAGAGAAAAAAAAAAAGAAAAGAAAGGTTCAAATCTTCAAGGCGTTGTGACCGGCAAAACTCTGACATTGGATTGCGAACCAAGTTCTACTGTGCTTGAAATCAAACAACTTGTACAGGACAAAGAAGTAGTACCTACCAATCAGCAGCGTCTCAGTTTTTTTTCTCTGGGAAACAACTTCATGGATATGCGAAAACTCAACGACTAGCATCACTAAAGACACTAACTTAACATTTTAATATTGCGTTTTCGAGGCGGCGCGAAGATTTAGAAAAAGACTTACCAGGTAACTTTTTTTTTAGAGTACGTGACGAGAAATCATAGTCTAATTTTTAAGTATCCCTTACATCCCGGCGAGCTGCAGCATGAAATCCTGGAAAGGTCAAGTCAAATGTAATTGTTCCAAAAAACAAAGGCCATAATTTCGAAAATGTACAACAGAGCTATTACAAGAAATAAAAAATAGAAATTTAAAATTATTATTGAGTTTCTGATGACAGAATCAGGAAATTGGGATGTGGTGACAACAAATCACGAGAAATGCTTTTCAGCTATGGTGCCAAGTCAGGACTAGAAATCCATCAAACTGATGATGTTGTATATTGATAGTTTATTTTTAAAAAACAAAAGCAGAAAATAAACAAGCTCATCGACATGTCAGGCAGGCGAAAAGAGCCTTCCCAAACCTTTACTTTATTTTACCCACAAATGTTCGGGAAAGACTGGACAAATCTCCCGTCCACATCCGAAGAATTAGACGGAACGTTACAGTCATTTTACTAAAACCAAAATACCAACCACCCCCGAGAGTCAGTGTCCGAGTGACTTGTTGTGCAGATGGGAGGGTCCAGCTTTGGGTAAATTCTCGGAAAGTACAGCTCCGAGCTGCGTTCGTTATCGACAAGCACTTGCACGGTCGACGAACTCAGACTTGTCCATTACGTCCTGATCAGTCACAATCACTTCCAATCACCTGGATTACGAATCGGTGAAGCAGTTGAACGATCGGATTAGAGACCTCGTTCCGCTCGAGTTGAAATCGTTGATGGTGTCGGTGAGGTGAGCGAACGTGATGTGATACTCAACGTTCAACTACTATGCAGATAGATAATTCAATATAAATAAAAAAGGAGGATTAAATCATTTCACGCATTGACTATTATCACTCAGAACAAGTCAGATTCTTTCTAATAAACTAGAGTATTATCTGTCAAGAATTTCTTTGGCACCACATCTTAAAATTTGATTACGGGATCAGAACCCTCTTCGCCATGCACAATTCGGAACACCAGCAATTCTGCCGTCACTTACACCTGCCTAAAACTTCAAGGTTGAGATTTCTACAAGTAAGGCGTTATGGCAGAAATCCATACGTTTGTATTGTCGATCGTTCACCTTGTCATCCAAGAGACCGAAATAGCTACATGTTCGACGAATTTTATACGTCTTCAAAAAATCGTTGTGCATTAAATGTACAGGAGTGGAGATCACTGACGGAACCCACCAAGTTACAGAGCATAAGGGAATATGTGGAGTCATATTCAAATAATGTCCAAAAAACTTTACCACACGTTATAATTCCGGTTCAAGGACATAAATATGTGGTAGTTTATAAATATGAAGGTCTCATATTCATCAAGGTATGCAAATCTTTACGTGCAGAGAAGAATGGTTGGAACAACGATTGCTCTATAGGATTAGACGTGACCGAGTGGAATGTATTAGTTGCAAGCATCCCAGAAGTAAATGAAGTTATTGAAAGAAATCAGAAGAGAGGTGATAATATAGAAAATTCAATAGATTAAATTGTGTACGTTATTAACAAAATATGTAGAAAGACCTGTAACCTTAAACTAGTTTATAATATTAATACACAGAATGGAAGATGCAGTGTAGCTCTTTTTATCCAAGTGGACGAATTGATATCCTTTTGGTTCTTTCTTTCTTTGCTATAATTATTGTTAACAATAATAATTTTATAATAATAATTGTTATGGTGTTTTTTTTTTTAGCAAATAAGAAAAAGTAAAGAATATGATGGATTTAGGCTGGCAAGAAAGCCCATAACCCTGTTCAAACCTGGGGGTTCCTCCCAATACCTTATAAATTTAAATCTATTACAAGTCAGAGAACTTCCATTCCAGCTATGTCAATTACCATACGCACACTTGAATTCGTTTCTCGATATAGATTTAGTTTTAAGAGCCAGATATATCTCTGTAAAATGTGTGTATACACCAAATTTAATTTATCTTGGCTCTCAAACGAGGAAGCTCGCCAAAATGTAACCATGCAGTTAATGCAGACAGAGTAATGAACACATCCTCACCGAACACGCAAAATTTTGGTTGGAGAAACAAACTTTGTATTAAGTAAGCTAGGGAACAAACTTACTTTCCTTCCATTCTTTGCTCCCTCTTCCTTTGTCACTTTCGTGTTTGATTTCTTACTTACTTTCTTTTTGTTTTTGATTTCTCTTTTTTTTTTTTAAACACTAGAGAGGTTATGGTTACCCGACTTCTAGGTTTCACAAATATTGGCCTTATCAGATCATTTTTTTATGCGCGTGCATGTGTGTGTGTGTGTGTGTGAGAGAGAGAGAGAGAGAGAGAGAGTGCGTGTGCCAATAATGCTTTTAGATAGAAGGAACTGTTATGCCTGGTCCAATTGAAAGAACTGGAATCCTCATCTTCTACGTAAGGCCCCATATTCCCTTAAAAGTTGATTATTTTTTTCATCCTAACCACAGTCTACGAGCAATAATTGTTTCAGACATACATTATAGTTAAGGGACGTTTTTCCTTTTTTTTCTGTAACATCTTGTCTAATAACCGTGAAATAGATTTCAAACTTCTCTAAGGAATACTTTAGAAATGGACCAATACCAAAAAAAAAAAATTACCTGCTAATATTACCGGATTTATAACCCCTGTCTAACACAGTGCTCGGAGACATTCTCTAAGGAGAATTAGACAAGAGCCTCTCGCTACTTGAGTGTAGGCAACAGTACGAAATGTAGATAGATAATGAACAAATATTTGATGAATCACTATCCGCCGAAAGATATAAAACAGGCTAAAAAGTTAACACTTAACGCACGGGACTTATTTAGCTGAAACGGCCCCTCAGACGTAGCAAATTCAGCTAAACTCAAAAATTCGTAGAAAAAAACAGAATACAAATTTTAGAATCCTTTTTTTTTGTCTGCTTTAAACGTACACTCTATTTTGCTAATCCATAGGATTTCCTAACTAAATTTGTAACTGTATTTAAAAATAAATAAACATTATGTACCATGTTTTGCCCCAAAATAAAAATTGCGCCCATTGCGCGACGCCATTTTGTAAACAGCAAAACACGCAGATACGAATATTTCGTATTTTAGTTCGGATTTCTGCTACTAGATGGCACCACTGACCAGTGTGAATATCGTCGTGCTGAGAGGAATTTCTCTGTACCCGTATTACTACGGGCGTCGTGCGTTAAGTGTTAAGACAAGAAAACTTAAGCCCAATACAGTGGCTAAACTCGGTGACCAATAAAACCATCAAGGTCCATCCGTTTGCGAAGGCTTGGTCGTGAAATTTCCAGTAAACCGAGGTTCGAACTATAACTTCCGACTGTTGGAATTCGCATTACTTGGCTCGGCCACTCTCCCATTATCGAGCGCATTTGGTTTGTAGAAAAACCAAAGTCCGATGCTTACTTATGAAACTAGCTCGATATCTACCTCGGTACCGTTAAGCTTCTGATTGAGGAGGATTGTTGGCAGAACCAGCTTGTCCAGTTTCTGGTTGTGGAGGATTTTTGCCAGAAGCCACTTGTCCCGTCTCTGATTGCGGATGGCTCTTGCTGGAGCCTGGCTGCTGAGGGTTATTTTTGTTGTTGTTGTTGTTCGGAGAGTTGTCGCCACCTCCAGGTCTATCTTTTTTTCGTTTCGGAGGTTTGCTTGAACCCCCTTGCCCACCACCTACTTCTGGTTGTGAAGATCTTCCAGAACCACCTTGTCCTCCTCCAGCTCCTGGCTGTAGGGGAAGGAGCGTTGGAGTGGCAACATTTTTGACACAGAACTTGTAATATAGAGCCGCCATGATTACGCTCACTGCTACAATTGCAACTGCAACGTAGATTTTAAAGCAGTCCATGGTTGAATTTGTCGTTGTTAATGTTGTTTTGTTTTAAAACTATTTATTTACAATTGAAAATTTTCCTTCCTCTTCTCCTTTTTTTTTAAATCGTATATTTAATCACATTTGTGTTAAGGGACAATTTAAAATACTATATTGAAAAAAAAAAAATCCTATACAAAGCCAGATTAGACAGATTGCCACTTACAAATTTTGTTCTAATGAAAAAAGGTTAAAGATCGATTAACTAATAATAATAATAAAAAGAAGAAAAAGTTAAGAGTTTATCATTATGTTACGAGCGTTGTTGGACCGTGTTTCGGATAGTCTTTTCGGACGAGGTTCCAACACGGCGTTACGCTGCAGCGATGCGTGGGACCATCCTTTAAAAATCCACAGCGTCGCGAGTCTCGCCGAAAAGATAAGGAATCGCGAGATTTCCAGTAGAGAAGTGGTGGAAACGTACATAAGGGGTATTAAATCAGTCAACCCGCTACTGAACTGCGTTGCAGACACAAACTTCGAGGAAGCCATTTCTCTGGCAGACGAGGCGGACGATAAAATTGCAAAAACCACGGATCGAGAACTGTTGAAGAAAGAGAGTCCCCTTCTCGGCGTACCCTTCACCGTTAAAGACAGTTTACAAGTAACCGGCATGAGACAGACGGTGGGTCTGGTGGAACGAAAGGGTTGCGTGGCCACGAAAGATGCCGAAGTGGTTCGGCTCTTGAGAGAAGCTGGAGCCATACCCCTGGCCTCGACGAACGTGAGCGAAGGGTGCATGTGGTGGGAATGTTACAACAACGTCTACGGAAGGACAAACAACTACTACGACTCGAGGAGGACGTCCGGGGGAAGTTCTGGGGGCGAAGCCTGTCTGAATGCAGCGAATTGCATTCCGTTCGGCGTGGGATCGGACGTGGGAGGAAGCATACGGATGCCTAGTTGTTTCAACGGCGTCTTCGGACACAAACCGAGTCCAGGGATGGTTTCCAACGCCGGCCAGCTTCCCACAATGGAGAACGAGATTCAAAATTACCTAGGCACCGGTCCCATCTGTCGCCGGGCCACCGATCTACCGATGCTGCTCAAGGTAATGGCCGGAAAGAGCAAGTCGGCACTTCTCGACGATCTGGAGTCCGAAGTATCGTCCATGAAATTTTATTATTTGAAAGACGACGGCGGGAACGGCAGGAACGGGGTCAGCAGGGTTCATCCCGAAATTTCTAAAGCCATGTCGAGTGCCTTGCACGCGCTCAGAGAAGAGAGTTGGATAGTGGAAGAATTAAGTCCAACGGTCTTCCCAGAGTTAGCTTCGTCTTACGCCATCTGGTACAATCTCATGAGGGCAGCGAATTCTCCATCGTTTGCACAAAACTTGGGAATCTCGAAGCCGAAGAAAGAATTCGTCAAGTGGATGTTTCGTCGCTCGAAACACACTTTGCCAGCCGTCATCTTATCGATGAGGAGGGGCAGTGGAGCGAATAAAAAACAATCAGAAGAAGCAAAAGAAGAATTCGAGCGACACCTCGCAATGCGCGACCGATTACTGGAAAAGATCGAAACGGTTCTGGGGAACAACGGAGTCTTGCTGTACCCGACACACCCGCGGCCCGCACCCTTCCACTACCAGTCCATATTCATGCCGTATAATTTCTCGTACACCGCCATCTTCAACGTTCTGTGTTTGCCGGCAACTCAGTGTCCAGTCGGGTGGACTAAACAAGGAGTTCCGTTGGGAATACAAGCCGTTGCCAAGAGGAACGGAGATCGTCTCACTTTAGCGGCTGCTCGCGAAATCGAAAAGTTGATGGGGTTGACTTATCATTAGTAGCGTCGTTAACTCGTTTCTTTGTTTTTTAATTATTTCTCTCGATGATTGACCAAAGGCAATCACTCTACCTAGGGGGGCAAATGCAAGATTCAGGGTTTACTTACATAACTCGTCTGTTAGATAACAATGGTTTCTTCTGACTAAGTAATGTATTAATCATAAAATAAAATGACATAATTTATTAATTATAATAATAATAAAAAATAATTCAAAATACTGTATCGGGTGGTTTGTACAAGTCTCTTCTGATAAAATTCCACTCCATTTCCACGTTTTTCCAGGTGGATTATTACCAAAGTATCTCGTGAATTGGTTATGGTAAATTTTGTTACATCGAACCATTTGGCAACATCAAATGGTTCGTTGTAACAAGAATTATTATTACTAACAAACATAAACTTTCTAACTGGGTAATGCACGTTACAAAGTTTACGCAACGCGTTTTCTTAAAAGCAGTCATTACTCATCGTCGTTTTCTGAATTTCTTACAAAATCTCAACGTCTCAATGCTACTGTTGAGAGAGAAAGTCAACCAAGTTAACTATTTCACTCAATTTCCACGGAAGATTTCCCAGTTCAAATTTTCTTTTCTCTTTTTTTATCCTGATAAAAAAATAATAATACACGAGTAGCTGCAAATGTAATGAAACTATATTTATTTATACTGATCTAATATAATAATTAAAATAATATTAAATATTACATGGTACTAAGACTGGAAAATTGGAGATTGTTGCGACAAACAGATTCTAACTCTTTTACTCTGACGAGTAATTGTGTTTGAGAACCTTTCCATCTCAAGTGGTTTCCTTTTGTCGAAGCGCTCGGATCTTCTCGTACGATGTTGTACAAATTGATTGGATTTGGGTGGTGAGTACTGCTGAGTAGGACGACGAGATTAGGATATATTTTCTTTAACTTCTTCATGCAAGAACATTTACTCCTTCGTTGAGTTCTGACTGTGTAGTAGGGGTACTTTCCAACGGGGTATGGTTTTTTCATGAATAAGATGAATTCTTGGACTTTATCTATGTCCTTGGGTATCAATTTGGCGAGCCGAAACGTGTTCTGCGAAAATTCCTCCTCGTCTCCGTCAATAAGTTGTAGTCCTTCTTCCTGAAACGGTTCGACTACTTCCTCTATAAACTCGTTCGTGGGATGAGAGAGATGGAGAGTCATGGTTTCTGTCCAGTATCGTTAGAGACACAGAGAGAGAAAGACAGAACGAAAAAAAAAGTCACCTCAAACAACCGAGGCCCCGATTCAAATGGTTGGCGGCGCAAGAAGCAAGCTTTATTTATTCCGTACCTCCTGTACTTCTCTTCCAATCGGTACGAACTGACTCTATGTCACTAGCGACCAATGGGATGTTATTGTCCAAATACTGGAACTCGGTTTCTGTCACTGTAAATCCGTCGCAAGTAGATTCGTTGTGGGAATAAAATTGCCTGAAATCTACAAAGATAGAACCGTTTTTAGCCAAACAGGTCGTTATTCTCTTATTGTTGCCAAAGTTTCGTACATGCAGGCAATCTTCTAAGTTTAGAGGGATCATGCACGGGGAGGTCGATTGTTTGAAAGAGGCGGGACAATCTAGATCTGCGCAATGGAAAGACGTGCAGATAGCGAAGAAGGTGGCCAATAAGGCCCAGATTATCAAGAAACCGCCGGCTGTAAACACGCAACGCTCGTCAACGTTCTTCAACACCATGACGACTTGAAAAAAAATAAAAAAAAATACAAAAAAACAGAATGGTTACAGTGGCTTTTATCGGTCTCATTTATACTCAAAATCCTAGCAGGATTCGATCTTGAAGATGAGAAACGTGCCGATGTCTACTGAGCCAAAAAAAATTCTTCGTGGAAACGACCCTCTCCAACCTTTACGGACGGACAGTACGACGTCCGCTGTAAACACGATAAAACTTTTTCTTACAATTCAAAAACTTCATCTCCCGATTCGCGAACATTACTCTACGACACTCACTCGCGCGTGTGTACACCAACGACCACTACCCAACTCCAAACCGGTGTCGGTGACGTGTCCAGCACCAACAAAACCAATACCCTCACGATCAATTCACCTCACAAAAGATAAGCGTCTTTCGAACTGGGTGAGCTCATCCACGAGACTATATTATTTAAAAAAAAATAAAAATAAAAATAAAAAATCACCGAGGCGTTAAACTGCGACTGGAACTCGGGTACTGCTGCAAAACTCGTTGTCGTTCTACAGACATGGCGACGTGTATTCCCCTCCCGTCGTGGAAGAAGAGAGCGATGCAAAAAATTGAAAAGCACGGGCCCAAATACTGGGAAAGGTTTTGCGTCCTGGAGAAAGAGGCCAAATCCAGGTACTTCAACATCGTTCCCGGCGACGGACTCAATTATTCGATCAACAAGCAACTGTGTGGTCAGTTCGCTCAGGGAGCCTTGGATAGCCAGCACAAGATATCGACGCTACAACAGAATCAGGACGTTGCGAGGAGACAGTACAAGTACACTTTCGCCGCTCCACTGACTCGGGACCAACAGAAAAATCTCGACAGAGACTTAGAAAATTACCAAAGTTTGGAAGACATCTTGGACTTGCGCAAATGTCGCTCCTACGCCGTGGTGGTTACTGTAGACGAGCGAAGCTACGTGTGCGAGATAAAGAAGTGGCCGGAAGTAGTCAGAGAATTGTGCGGTGGTTTCGCCAACATGTCTTATTGTACGGACGTTAGAGGCGTGGTAAAACTCATGGGGGATTTGGCCGGAGCCATCAACTACGGCAACATTTTGAGAGAGTTCGAAAAACGGCACGCCGGGTGCACCGACTTGACCATCGTTCTTTTGAACTGTTTTTTCTTGAACGAACCCGAATCGCCACGAGCCATCAACAGGTACGGCCTGTCGTATCGAAGATCGGTGTTGACCCAAATCGCCTTCGAAAGGAGTCCAAAGAAGAAGAATCAGAAACCCGTGGAGAAAGACGATTTGATGGAAAACTACGTCCGGATAATGATGCAACAATCTCCTTTAGTCGGCACCAATTTCAATGGATTCCAGTTACTTTCTCGCCGCCAGGAACAATGATCCTCTTTCCAATTTTGTTTTTGTTTTTTTTATGTATTATTAAAACTTCTTTCCATTTCCATTTATGCTTCTATTTCTGCTTACATTTAAGTATATATTTTTGTTATTTATATTTTGTTAAAACTTCTTTCCATTTCTGGTGGAGTGGCCACGGACTCCTTTGGTTCTGTAGTTAGCCTGTTAAACCAATAAAAAACAATAACTTACTCTCCAACAGCGTCTTCTTGCGGCTGCAGCAGTAGATCCTCGATGATTTTCCCCACCGTCGAGGCTTCCTGCGGAGCTCGATTCAAAGAATAGTATACGTCTGCCGTTCGAGCGCTGTGGCTCATGTGCTTCGCCAGCCGGTACTTCAGTTCGGGTTTGTCCTTGTGGAGGTTGGTGACGACCAGCTTTCTAACGATGGTGGGCGATATCTTGCTAGTGTAACCGGCCATTTTCCAAGTGGAATTCACGGCCGACCCCAGCAAAGAACTCGTCATGGGCTCTCCGCTGGTCTTCACGAACACCGGTCCGTCGACGCGAGGGGGTCGGAACCTTTCGATGTATTTTTTCACGTCGTCGTACAGCTTTTTCCCGAAATAAAGTTTCACGTCTCCGAAAGTCAGCATCGTCTTATGACGCGCTACGCCGACCACGTAAGACCCGTCTTCCAACGCGGTCGCGTTGGTAAAATCTTCCAGGTCCATGGACACGATCGGGAGTGGCCGCTGAGCGTTAGAAAAGAGCGTCATCAAGAGCAGGTGGTTTCGCACCCTCGTTTGGTTCGATCGATTTATGTCGGCGGTGCCGGCATCCGGCGAGAGTTGCAAGAGTTTTTCCGTCTCGCAGCAGTATTTGCTCTTAGCGTATCGCCGAATATCGGGCATCAGAGAAGAAGCGTTAGCGGAATCTCTTCTCAACAAGGCGACTCGCCGGTAGTGGACGTCTTTTCTGAGGCTGGCCGACCATTGGGAACAACAAGTTTTCACCATAACCAAGAGTTTCTTGGACAGATGCATAAACGGGGTGCGGCGCATCGTTGTGACGTGCAGCAGGTAGTCGAGAAACTTGGCCAGGGACTGGACGTAGCATCTCAAAGTGGTTGGGAGCATGATCTCTCGTTCCGCCAAAAACCAATGAACCTTTAAATTTTCGTGAGTGAAATCTCGTTCGTAAGGACCGTCGCCCTCGACGTGCCCGTCTTCGTGTAACCGACTGCACACTCGAGAAAGGACGTTTCTCATTTGACGCCGATGCTGGCCAGCTCCATTCGGCGACAGTTTACCGCCGTCTACGTCCAAGAGCCAGGTTTCGAAACCTCCCAGGTGCGTGTACATGTTAGATCCACGCCGGAGACAAGGAGGATTTTCCTCTCCCGTCTCGGTCGCCTGTCGAGCGTCACGCAGGGATCCACGATTGTGGAGTTCCTTCAGTCCCTCCTTGCTAACGGTTGCGTAGAGTTGGTCGGTTTTATTCAGTCCGTGGAAGAACTTCAAGTGACGGTCTAACCTACACACCAATTTCCCGCAGCAAAGACTACATCTTTTAAATCCTTCCAGGCAGTGGACCGGACGAAAATGGAGACCGTGCGAAAACTTGCCCAGGATTTCTTTCGTCGTTCGTTCGTCGTGAGCGTGGTATCCTTTCAAATGCCGGGGTATATTAAATACGATCTTGGGACAAAGGGGACACTTCCGCTTGCGCCTTTGGAGAGGAAGGGTTACCTCGTTCTCTCGAGATAACATAGTATAATTGTTTTTCTTCCGTCCAAATAACAAAATAAAAAAATAAAAATCAAGTAAAGTAAAAAGAAAAAAAATTGTGACCAGAGGTTATTTATACTCGGAGGATCCGTCGTAGGGGAGAATCTATCATCGTACAGGTTTGACCGTGTCGATGATGATGCCGTGGATCCCACGGACCAGATCGGATTTATGTTACCCGGTCGTCGCGAGGAAGACTCCGGCTTTTAAGGTTCCTCCCGACGAAGAGCTTCGCAGGCGTTACGTTCGCACCATAGAAACGGCATTAACGGCCAGACTACGTACCGAACCGGACGGCCCGTCAATTATCGAAATTCCGAATTACAAGACGAAACGGTTCTGCCTCGGTCCGAAACCGATTTTAAAAGATCGAAAATTTTACGAGAGTTTACTATCCCGAACTCCTTTTTCTCCATACGGCGCACTTTACGAACTCGACGTGTCGACGAGTCATCATCAACAACAGGTAGTCTACGTGTTGGCCACGACGAATCTCTGCGAAGCGAAACCGGCTCGATTTGCGTGTCCAGTAAAGAACTGCGTCCAGTTTACTCCCACGACGGTCCAGCTAGTAGAACACGTTCAACAACACGTGACCCATATCGGCTCGGGGACAGTATTCGTACACGTCTGTTTGGATTGTTTGCTATTCGTCAATAATCGCAAGGGAGACTTCATTTTATCTGTAAAAGTCTACCAGAAAGACAAAGCTTCGATTCGACGATTCTTGAAGACTCAAAACCTTTGCACTAAAAACACCACGCTGCCGCTTCACTTGGAACTCGGTCATTTTTTTTTAGCCAACAAGACGGACCGATATCTGAGTGCAACGTTACAAAAAGACGGTACGGTTAACCTAGATCATCGAGAGAGGATACTTTTCTTGAACGGCGTTCCAGTGCATGTCACGAATCGCCAAGTAATGAGTCACGAGGGACTGTGCGATCTTTTTTCTCTTTTAACGGATTCTACTTCCTCACTGGAGAACCGTACTCGTTAAGATTCTGTTTCCCCCTTCCACCACCCGTTTGTATTAACATCCATCAGCTGCTAAACTTTTAACTTTCGTTTTCTTTCTTTTAAACTTAAAAAAAAGAGAAGAGATTTTGAGGTAGAGAAACGGGACAGTAGTGCACAGTGATGACGAGGGGACCCTCAGCATCAAAAATGGGATAAGAACTTCCCTTTCGATCAAGGAGTGGTGGGCCATGAGCCAGCCCTGCCTGCAAAACCAGGAAAAGTGACGATGGTAGACCTTTACGCTACAACGACTAGTTACCAAAGCCGAAATACTTTTCACTACTTCATACTGTGATCATAGGAGAGGGAAAAAGTTTTTAAAAAAAAATAGAACAAAAACACCTTCTTTATTTTTTTTCTGTTCTATGTCACGAATGCTTTTCAGTGGGGTATAAAAATTGAACAATAAATGCTCATTTTATTTTATTTTTTAAATTAATACTGGTTGAGTTTGTATCATCGCATTCATATTTAAAAAAAAAATACTTTTAATATTACAGAAACAGAGATTCACCCATTTCGCAATTACGAAGGTAAGAATGACAAACTCTTAATGTTGGGAAAGGAGGGAAGTTCGGGTCGTGAAATATAGCGAAAGACTCGTCTCTAAGAACTCGTCTCTTGTTGAAACCGCAATATGATTGTGACGTATAAATGGGGGTATCGATTGCTGGTTCATGAAGGATAAGGGAAACAGTTTAACCAATTCTTGGGTGAATATATTATCGTGTTCGCAACCCCGTTGCAAGTTGTATCCCTTGTTGAAAAAGGAATTGACGTGGGCCACGGCGTGAATGGTCATAATGACCATCTTCCAGGTGAGGGTAGCTTTGGTTATGGACTGGACAGATTTAGATCGTAAAAATCTTACGTCGTCTTCCGTTTCCGAATAGGATTCGGCCTTACATTCGCGAGTGTCTTGAAAGACGGCGCTCGGACATTCTCCAAACATGTTGCGCATGGCGCCGTGCACTGACGCGTGCAACGCCTCGTCCTCGCCGCTAGTTAGTTCCCGAATCACTCGATCTTCGTCGAAACATACGTATACGTTATACTGTTGAGTCGATTGAGACTGCAGACAGTCCGTTTGGGGTTCGACGGTAGGTAGAATACCAAATATCGGTACGAGTAGTTCGGCGATCTGCTCCGCGTCCGCTTTCCTCCTGATTTCTTGGACGAGAAACGTCATGTCCTTTCTAGTTAAGTTTTTTTCGTTCACGACTTCGAAGTCGTTGATGACTTTGGTTGATAGAAGGTTCTTGTACAGATCGTTTAACACGTGCCTGTCGATGGATTCCCAAATGGCGGTGAAAAGATGAGGCAGATTCGTCTTTAAGTATTCTACGTTTTCGATTTCGTGGGGAACGTTTATCAATAAATCGTGAGCCAAGGCACACCATTGTCTTTGCAGTTGACAAAGATACGACGTGGCGCGGTGAGACATGGCCATCACGACGTGATCGCTGGGAGTTATTTTCATTTCTGGTGCGGTCGTAGATTCTAGTCTCATCAACCTAGCGTTAATGTCCTCTAATTGTTCAGCAGTAATGTCTTTACTGCGATGAGAATGGCGCATTTTTACTAACGACCCATCTACTGCTCCATACTCATCAATTTGATCCCCACCATCATCATCATCATCATCGTAAGCAGCATTGTCGTCTTCTTCTACTTCCGGAAAGTCTGAGTGCTGGGAAAAGATTCTCGACGCTACGCGAGCCTTCGTTCGATTTTTTCCCAAAATCGTTTTTGCGAGTTTTGCTACCCTGTCAGCAGGTGGGAATACGTCTCCACTTTGAATTTCTTCACAACGGTATATCCGGCTCAGTTCGGGAATGGTTAAACCTAAATGTTTGTAACGCGACACAAACACATTCCATTTATTTTTGGATCGGTGCTGTTGGCTATCACTCATGTCGTTGAGCTAATCTCGGCGTTGGTCTTTGTTTGATTCTTTTTATTTTATTTTCTTGCCTCTCTCTCTATAGAAACAATCCTTTTTTAAATATTCATTATATTGAGAAAACATCAATCGCATTATCTAATAATAATAAAAAAAAACCAAACAGTTTATGTGCCGACTAACAGTTCTGTTCGCGCTTCTGTTTGCGACTACTTTCCATAAATGATTTATAATATTATGGCGAATGGATTTGAATATTGGACATTCGTGAACTTCTAAACTTCTGTCGTTTTACAATACCGTGCGGAACCTCTGTACGCATGAGTGAGAGCTTTGTAGCATCCATTGTTACAGTGGAATACCCGCCAGCATTTCCAGGCATACTCTCAGTAAACTTCCGTACAAGACGATTTAGTGTACACAAGATGAGGTTCGGTCTTCGTCTACTTTAAGATGCATTATAACTTGACACAAGTTTGTTCTTTTTACATGAAATTACATTCTGTATCATATTCTGCAAGTTAAAATAGATCGAGAACCAAAGCGGCACTGGCCAGCTTCTGTTACTATTTATTATTGCGAGGCATTTACCAAAAACACCAAATTATTTTTAAATCTGTTATTCACAAGAGCTGATAACCTCTCGAATCATGGATCGCCAGGCTACGGACAAGATATCACCCACTGGTGTTACTCATGGAACATGACTCGCATATGGGATCCATGCCGAGCTTTGGTTTTACAATAATTCTTAAACACGAACATGAAATAATTAACAAACTCAAAAAAAAAAGCAAAACAAAACAAACAAAAAAAAAACCTACATTTTTAACATCTCGGAAATACAATTTCTCTTTACGGAGTTTTTTTTTTGTTAACGTCACAAAGTATAGGAACGTGAACTCAACTTGCTTGCCAGTATAAAAATAAGAATCACGTAGGATTTATCAACATTAGCAAGATGGATCCGAGACAATTAACACCGTTGAAATATCTTCTCAAGAATTCCGACAGGATGTGGTGCATATTCGTGCCCCTCTGTTGTATCGAAATATTCGTTTTAAGCGGACTGTTACTACACGACCAATCGCCGTCATGGTCTACCATCGACTATGACGTCTCTCCCGATTGCCATTTGTCGGATGACGTTTGCGATACTCCTTCCACGGTTTGTACCATCACTTTCAACAACGGCCTACTCAACGCGACTGTCCATAAGGATACCGGCTCACTTCGACTTTCGAACCCAACTTATAACTTGACCGTGACTCGATCCAAATGGGAGCAACTGCACAACCTTAAAATATGCGTCGATGCCTTTTTACACATGAATTACATCGGCGGTCTTTGTTTTTACAAATGCTATCTTCCCCATTAAACTTGCGGTGATGGATAAAAAAAAAAATAATAATAAATGAACGGAAACCTTCAAGATTCAAAACCGATTTAAAAAACTTATTTTGTCCTTTTTCTGGTGGTCATCATACTTCGTGAGAGCTAATTTTCGTTGAAACTTTATTCAACAGACGAAGAAGGTGGGGGATGTGGGAAGATTGCTTTTCTTTTTACTGAAACAATGGTTAACCCAAAAGACATGATACGGATTTTCACACAATTCCCTGCATAAAAATCGTCACTTTATAAAATGCTATTCTTGTATCATTATTCACGTATCACATATTAGTTTTGGTCTAGTTTAGTTTTATGACACAGTCTGTCTGAATTAAAACTATATTTGCTGATATTTAATGTTCTTGAATTTCCTTTTAACTGGTACTGTCGCCTCGTCAGAAAAACTTCAGTAGCCGGATTTTGGTACCGTAATTAAAAAATTAACAAATGTATGTATAAAAACCTTCTTCCTGCAGCAAGAAACCGATTAGTTGTTAAAACGACCGTCGTTGTTTTACTTTGACTTCTTAGATTGTGTAAGTAATTATTAATAAACGTAATGATGAATAATAAACAAACAAACATACATGTTAATCGTCCAAGTATATGATTATTTTATTAGACTAATATTGGTCCTTTATTTTTTTTTTTTACTACTCTCGGCCAAAAATATCTCCAGTCATCCTCCTCCTCCTCTTCCTCCACTTCGTGTTTTCCTTGCTGCAGCAATCTGTCCACGCAAGACGAGACGTAACCGAAATTATTCCATTCGGTTTCGTTGAAGAGCATGATGTTACGATTCTTTTTTGAGTCTCCGTCGCTGTTGTCTGGTTCGACAAATTCAACGGTCACGACATTTCCTTTCACGCAAAGAGTTATTTTCTCTGACATTCCTCTGTAATGAACGGAACAATCGGCATCGTCGTTTAAGCTGAGACTCCGCATACATTTTTGAATTTTCGGTAGACCCACAGGATGTAGCGTATAGATGATGAGTACGGCACCTACCACGCAACTCGTCAAGGAACACGCGTTGGCTATTAAGGAAGGCGTTTTCATCTCTACGATCGTTCGAAAGATACGAGAGATAAATGATTCTCAATCAAAACTAACGTAGTCTTTTTATAGCTGGGAGCGTCTGTGACACAAAATCTAAATTCTTCTTTGATTCGAGAACGATCGCGAAGAAGTGATCCCGAAACGAGTAAGCAAATGCGAACGAAAAAATCACATGGTATACTAAGACTACAAGGAGTCCGAACCTATAACATACCGTTGCTCCCAATGCAAAAACTATACCGGCCACTAAGGTATAATAAAGGACTACTTTCTCGATGTTATCAGAGCGAAGTTTCGTCTTGAACCATTCGATACATTGATTTGCCGTGTTCGAATACTGTTTGGTCTTATCTACCAACTCTTCTAGTTTTAATAGTACTGACGATACTTCCGTCATGATAATTATTAACTGTATCAATATCTCTCTTTTTTTTTTATATACAAATAAAAAAAAAGGAAGGAAGAAGAAGGTGCCGATAATGTTATTTCTACCAAAAGATACCAACGGCGTTAAAAAATTAATAGATGTTATAGATCGCACTATTCCTCCCCATCGTGCTTTGTGGGAACTAAAGGAATATTTTTCGTTTTTTAACCGTACACACTACGAGACTTTAGTTTTATTAACATACGTAGTATACAGGACACACTTGGGCGAAATTAAGCTAATGAAAATTTAATCAATTCGGTTTTCGAAAATAAGAAGATAAATCATTTAAAAACAAAACAAAAAAACAGAAAAAAACAAAAACAAATAATAATTAGAAAGAAAAAAAGAACAAACCAGGCCAGATACATGAATCCAGTTACCCTTCCTGCATCGGTAGCACAAGGAGCCGTCTTGTACTATAATCTTTTCAAAACCCGATCGAAAATCGAACCAAATCAGACTTATCAGCCAGGATTAGTGGCGTTATTTGATCCCAACGAAGAGTTAAAGGGATCCCCGGGAATGAAAGAAACGAACCAAACTTTACAATGCACCAGTCTCGAAGTCAATCGCGAGAAGTTGCCTTCCAAAATCAAACGCAGTTTTTCCGTAATGCAGTCGGTGGCTGACAACCAGCTCGCGTTCAACGAAAAAGTGTCGGTCCACAACGGAACGCTGATTTGTAGAAGCGTAGTTATAGGTAAAGTCGTCTTAGTGACGAAGAATCTAACCGAAAACGGGATCTTAATCTTGAAAAACGCTCAGATTACCACGGATCCAGCGATCGGCGAAAAGGACACATTCGCAACCGCCGAAAACATCGACGCGCCCCCTTCGTCTCTAGCACTGTTCGCCGATCATCGACAGAAACTAAAAAGCAGCGGACTGAAGTTTCAGGTGCAGGACGTACCGGGCAAGCATCTGTTGAAGATCGTGGGTGGATCCAGCGAGCGCAGCGTGAAAGCTGGTCCTCGCTTGTACACCGGCGAAGACTTTTCAGATTTTACAGTCGACAACTGGTTTTTAACTGGTCGTCAGGATTCTCTGCCGATCAAGTTTCCGGAGAGGCACAACAAGGGTTTTGTCACAGTCAAAGAAGCGATCGGAGGCGCCGTTGTTTTGGGTACGGTGCCAGACGAGCACGTTTATTTGCCGGCGAATGTTAAACCCGGTGGCCTCGTATCGTCCATCGTCGCCAACGAGTGCGCGACGCGTCGATGGGACCTGAACAGAACAGACGGCAATGAAACCAACGACGGTCGATGCCTGGTCTACAAGAAGATCGATAACAACGAGGCTGCGATAACGTACGGGCCCGTCATTGCAAGGTCGACGGATCTAGGAGCAGCGGAAGGAGTGCACGGAGCAGTACCTTCCCGAACTGCCGGTTTCGTCGTCGAAGACACCGGCTCAGTAAAATTGACCAAAACTGCGTTGCTGGGAGATCTCGACACGGAGTTGGTTAAGAACGATTACGACAAGATGGCCATCACGGACCGGCGCGGGAGGATACGTTACGCGCCCTATTACTTCATCGACAAGAGCTCGTACTTTCCTGGTGATGGCAGCAGCGGCGATCACCACGGTCTCGTGACGATCATGGGCAGCGACGGGACCCTGTCCAATTTTCACCTCCCGCTCGACAAGCCGACTTATAAGAAATCTCGAGTTTTCGTACGCAGAAACGGTCGACTTAAAACGGCTGCTCCGCCGTCTAGCGTCTTCGACGATTTCCCGCAAGATCTCACAATCGCAAGTTATCTCGTGCCAACGGTAACGGGAATGAGACTAAATTACGTTGCCGGTTTGAAAGCAAAAGAGGAGTTTTCGGTGAAGGGAAACCGAAGGATATTGTCGCCGAGCGTGCCCTCGCTCCGGTTAAAAAAATTGGACTTTGAAGAAGTCATTCCAAAAACTCCCCACGACAACGTCTTGGCCATTTCCCAATCCAAATTATCGCTCGCGTACGATCCCTTCGTCGATTTCCTGTTGTCGGAAGAGAATAGCAGAGACGGGACTTCGTTATTTTACACTCCGGGGCGAGGTTTATCCACGGCACCGGCACACTCGGCGACCGTCGTACCTATCTTCGGGGGCTCCTCCCACGACGAAGGAAAGGTTCCTTTCTTTTTTCAGCAAGAACGAAACGTGAAAATAACACTGAAAGGGAATGAGTGGGTGAACGGCCCGAAGTTGAAAAATATCGATTCTGATCATCCCTCCTATGGCAATTACAACTGCGCTTTCGTCGCTTTGTACTGCACCATCAGACTTCCAAATCAGACCGACGACTTGATCCTTCAAATTTCCACCCGACACAACCCCAGTACACCTCTTCCCCATTCCTATATTTTTCCACTGTCGGGAAGTATGCCAAACAACACGCTCTCCATGTTTTGGTACGTCGTTAATTTCGAAGAAAGTTTACCTTCACTGCAACTACGATGGTTAAAAAAACAAGACGAAACGAGTGACATCACCGTCGACCTCGACTATTTTGCCGAAATAAGACTTCACGACGAAACTTTGAACTACACATAAACAGAAGTCGATAGACTAACAACACTCGACTAAAAAAAAAAAAATCTAAAACGATACCAACCTTCTGAGGGTTTCTTCAAGAACGCTAAAAATAAAACAAGTTTAAAAGAAATGAAATAAAATAAATGAAATGAAACGAAATGAAACAAAATAAATGAAATAAATAAACGAAAGAAATAAATAAATTTAAAAGTATCCCGAGAAGAAAAAAAATATAGGCTCTAAATTGGTTTAAGAAAGAAAAAAAAGGAAAGGTGGAAAAATGGTGTTGGAAATAGGACTCGTTTTGTTAAGCTTCGTGAACATCGCGTTGTTACTGTTTAAAACTAAAGCCTTACATGCGCCGATAACGACGGCCAACGAATCCAATCCGAACAAAGTATTAATTTTCAATTCTGAGAACAAGTTGACTCCTTCGACTTCTTTAACTTGTACGGATAAGGGAGAGGTTTCCTGTAAGAAACTTAAAGTGGGGGACGTGAACATCGATTTCCCGAGTCGCTCAACCGACGGGATCGTGTTTTTGAAAGACCATAACTTGTCTATAAGCGAAAATGTAGTCTGTAAAGACGATGGGACCGTAGTTTGTGATAAGTTGACGGTCGGTGACGTCACCTTCGATTTGGGCAATAATTCTCAACAAGCAGGGGTTTTAGAATACGACGCTACCAATCGCACCGTCAAGGTAAGAGGCGACCTCGGGAAGAGAGTCATCACGAACAACAATCGGCTCACCGACAACCACATCGCGCTTTTCACTTCCGATAAATCAAACACCACGGTGATGCCGTCCGCTTTCAAGCTGGAGGACGATCCACACATAAAGAAAGGAGTGATGGTCCTAGAGAACGGCGTCTTGAAACCGTCGCCCTCGAACCCATTCTTGCGATTCAGAGACAAACTTCCCAAGAAACCGAGACCGGGAACAGTCATAGTGCACGGCTCGAAACCGAACGAACTCGCGTACTACGAAGACCTGTGCTTCGACGTCCAGCAATTGAACGATGCCGAGTCGGGAGATCACCTCGTCGTCACGGACAAGAAGACGATAGGCGTCGAGAGAAGTAGAGGTTTCTTGCGCGTGAAGGGCAGCGAGTGGAGGGAGGATCGTCTGATTCTTTCGACGGGAGTTCCGGGAGTCTGCGAGTTGAGCGACGAAAGACTCGATCTCCATCTACCACCCGGATCGGTCGACGAAGAACACATCATCGTGAATCGAAACAACGTTTTGAGATCAGTGCCGAATAAGTCTTTGTTGAAGTTGGAGAACCCCGACGGCTTGGGAGACCTGGACAAGCGCCTAGTCATGTTCCATACGTTCACTTCTTCGACCGTCGTGCCTTCTCCCTTCACTGTCGACATCGACGGAAGCGATCCGACGAAAGTGGGACACGCGTTAGTTCTAACCGGAGCGAACAAACTGACTCTGGAAAACATTAGAACCATGCCAGTCACGGTCTCGTCCACACTGCTGGGCGACACTATGATCGCAGAGCCGCCCGTCGACGGGGAGCTGGCGGTCCTCGACAGTGCCTCGGGACTGCTGAAGAAGAGCGGATTTAAAATCGACACGACACAGAACTCGAATTTACAACCCCACGAACTGGCGCTCCTAGCCGTCGAAAACAATGTCGTCAAGAAGATTGCCTTCCCGAAAATACCAAAAATCCAATTCGACGAGGATGCGGAGGACGGTAAAAATTACCTGCCTCTCGTTTCAGGAAATTCCAACGATATCCATCTCAGGGTGTCCAACATACAAGTAGACGACACCGGCAAACTGATCGTTCCGTCTGGTTTAGTGACTTTGGGAAACGCGACGTTCTCGTCCGAACCTGGCGATGGAGGAGAGCTTCAAGACGGAATGTACATGGTCTACGACCACATCTCCAAGACATTTTCTCCAAAAAAACCAACTTTCAACCGACTTCCCTTCAAGACCCCCGTTCAAAACGTCCGGAAACCTTCGCACGTCGTCCTTAACAACAAACAATGGGAATTCAGGGACTGTACAGAAACGATTAATGCCGGTCGACCGGCTTTGGGAACTGACGAGATGGTAGTGACCACAACAGCTCAACCGATTCCCGGTCTCGTACACTCCATCGGCCGCGACGAAAAAAGCTGCGTGGTCTTCGTAGAATGCCTGGCAGCCTGGAAGGGAACGGGAATAAAGGCACCCACGGTAAGCTTCTTTCTCCAACAGGGCACGAGACCCGCGTCTAGAAAATACTTCGCCAACGTCTCGTCGAAGGACTTCCGTCTCACCAACTACGTGTCCATCTTCGAAGTGGTCGACGTATCGACCAACAAAGAAGACATAAACGTCATGGCGCAATTACTGAGCGAACAAGACCCTCCCACGGACGAAACGCTTGTCAACGTCACCACTTTGGCCGATTACGTGTCCGAGAAAATTCCTCCAGATATAGCGCCCGAATTGAAATGTAGAATGTACGTCCGCACGATGACTTGAGAGCGAAGTTTCGCATGATGCGAGTTCTGTTAGTAACGTGGTTTCGTTTTTGTTATTCCACCAGTCCCGTTCGGCCATGCAACGTCGCGATCCTCGAAGACGAGTGAATTTTTTTCCATGACCCACTTCACAATGTCTTGATATTGCGAGACATTTGCGATGCAAATTGCTTGCTCATATCTATATTGCAATCGATTCGAGAAGATTTCAGGCAAAAACAGAACAATGACGGAAGAAGTAAATAGAATTGATTCCCAGGATTGATGCACATTGTACGAAAAAAAAAATTGAGGAGGAGGAAAAAATAAAATTATTTGAAGAGATAGATGGCAGGGTAAAATAAAAATAAAATAAAAAAAAAACACTTGAAAAACAAACAAACAAACAATCAATCAAACAAACAAACAAACGATAATGAATCCCCCCACACCCAACGTTTATTTTAGTTTACCTTCTTCGAACTTATGCGATCACGAAGAACAAGACGATTTAACAGAAACCATCTGTTCGCGGGAAAACGTCTTGCCCGACAGCAACAAGATACTCTTGTTGTCCGACCTCATCAAACAATTAAGTAGATTGAAACCGCCTATTCAACCCGTTCAGCCTCCCGATTTGGAACCTTTCGATCCCATGCAGTGCAAGATCTTGTCGGACTTGAGCGATAGTTACGTCGATTACCTACAGAAGAGACAAGTCGAAAGCGAAATCCACAATACAGCCGAAAAAATAATTCAAATGTTTCCCGAGCTAATCAAAGAAAAGAGAGAAGACGGCCTTCCCGGGGACATCGTAAAGCTTCTGGGATCATCGGTATTATCGAAGAAAAACTCTTCGTGTAACGTCATTCAACAAATCAACGACAAAAAATGAAATAAAAAGAACCTTTTCTTCCATCAACGACACCATTCATTCATCGTTACAGAATCATGTATTACGGCAAGACGCCATACGTTTGGCTTTGGGAAAAAAAGGACCTCGTTCAATCGACCGGTTTTGTTGTCGCCAACATCCTGTACGGCGAATTTTGTTATTCCCCCAACGTGCATTCCAACTTCCTACCTTTTTACACCGTTAGCGACCGTTCGAAATTAGATTGTTCCCAGTACCCTAATTTCGAATGGTTCGGGCAAACGATCGTTTTCGTCCCAAAATGGGTCTCCATAAACGACAACGCTTTACTGCCTGTTCTCGGCACCCGCGTTGCGTGCCCCACGTCTTTATACCATCGGTTGGAACGCTTGGTTCTACAGAAACCAAAGTCTATGCCGAGATCTTCGAAGCACCGCTGGAACTTAGACTTGAACGCAGAAATCATGCGTGCAGCCCTCGGTTCCAAATTCGACCCTTACAAGGAAAAAATTCGAGTGAAATGTTTTTTTCACAACGACGTTAACCCTTCGGCCGATTATTATCTAAAGGAAGGGTACCTTTATTGTTTCTCTTGCAAGAAGAAACGGTACGCGTTGTATCGTCTCTTGAAGAAAGAACGGCCCGAAACATTACAAGAACTCGTCTCAAAAAATCCTTTAATTTTAGATCTTATTAAAAAAACAACGAAGATTAAAAGAATAAAGCAAATATAAAAATATATTTTTTGTTTTTCTTTTTTAAAAAAAAGGAACCTCTTATCAAGGATGGATCTAGCCCTCAGTTTTGTGATTCACGTAGTAACAATATTGTTAAGCGCTTTCCTCACTGGGTATTTCGTATACATGTTGTACATAGAAGAATCTTCGAAGACGAAGGAAAAAGTCGAATTGAAACGTAAACCTTGGGGTTGGGTTGTCATAGCCATGTGCGCTACTATATTCCTGAGTCAAGCCGGCGTTTTCTTCAGCGCCACATTCATGGATAACGGTCGGCGATTTGGGAGATGAAAGTGAAAGAAACATTAGATAGAAAAAATATTTTTGAGAAAAAAAAGAAGAAGAAGTAACACTCGAAAGGTTTCAGTCATGCAAATCTTCGTCAAGACGTTGACCGGGAAAAGTCTGACATTGGATTGCGAACCGAGTTCTACGGTGCTTGAAATCAAACAACTCATACGGGACAAAGAAGGAATACCTCCCAATCAGCAGCGTCTCGTATTTTCTGGGAAACAACTTGAGGACGCGCGAAAACTCGACGATTACGGCATTGCCAAAGACGCAAACTTACATTTAGTATTGCGTCTTCGAGGAGGTTTTTTTTAGATAATGATCTACTACCAGGTAACGTTTTTAGAGTACGCGACGAGAAAACGTAGTCTTGTTTTTAAGTACGCCCAACATCCCGGCGAGCTACTGCACGAAATATTGGAAGGGTCGGTGTACGGAGAACAAAAATCTCAAATCGAAGCGGAACTGTTCGATAAACGAGGCCGCGATTTCGAAAATGTTCACGTGGCTTCCTTTTGGCACAACGTTTCGCTTTGGACTCGAGCACCACTCTCCGAACTGACGTCTTTTGTTCGCGAGTCCTACCTGGAATTCGTACCGCTGAACGACCCCACTCTTCTCGTACGTAGGGAGCGTTTCAATGGAGGAATCGTGTCATCTCACAAGATAAAACCGAACGTTACTTTGATGGCAATAGAATTCGACTCACCGGGTTTCGTAAGCAAATTGGAAGCATCGGGATACATAGACCCAGGTTTATCCGAGAGTCAAGTCGCCAGTGCCCTGCATCACGTTGTATATAAGACTTGGGACTTTTCGATCCTGGAGTACCTCACCGACAACGTTTTTAAATTGAAACCTTGCTCCTTGTACACACCCGTCAGTTTCGCTTGCCAAGGTTTAGATATTTCGGAAGACGTCAGAGCAGTAACCGAGTTTTTGATTCGCACTAAATCTTAAAAAAAAAAAGATGTAAAAATTTAATAATAATAATAAATAAAAATTAAAATAAATTAAACGTATAAATTTCTTTATGGATCTTCGTCGGACGATCGAGAACAAGTGCTGCTGGAAGTGGATCTGCACCCCGACTTTCTTCGATTTGCTAGGAGATGTGGCACTGGCAGCCGAGGACACTGTCGTTCATCCCCAAAATTTAGACAGAATACTTAATTTCACGAAAATCGTGCCAGATCACACCGCCGTTCGAGGAATAGTCTTAGTCGATCGACCCGTTAGAGATTGGTGTTGGGGCATTCCGTTTTTGGAAAGCGATCAATCGGTTTCTCGTTGTTTGAAACGAAAAAACCCAGCTCTTTTTAGCACCGGGAAACATTACTTGGACTTCCTTAAAAGTCACAAGGTGGTTCCCATGTACGTGTCTCTTACGACGAGCGATGACAAGATCCAGAGCGAAAAACATTCGGCCAAGTGGTCCAGTTTCGCTTTGGACGTTGTACTGAAAGTGATTCAATCGGCTCGTAGTCCGACGGTTTCCGTTCTGGCGTGGAACAAATCGGCAACGTATGCGATGGATGCGCTCAGAGATGCAGTTACTAACAAGATCTTGTACTTCGAAACCAACGTTTATGGACAACAGCAGTACAGGGACAGTTTCGATTGGTTTATTGAAAGCTTGAGTGTAGTGTAAGCAATTTTTTCACCATGATGTAATAATAGTCATAATAGTAATAATAATAATAATAATAATAATGGTTGTCGATAATTATTGTAATTGTTATTACCAATGTTAAACGCCATATTAAATGTGTTTTTTTAATGTTTATTTAACAGAATATTAAAAAACAGCCAATAATAATGTTTGAGAATAAACGCAACGTTCCGAAACTCCAATTAAACCATTGTAAAAAAAAAAAATGGCAGCAGTTTCTTCCTCAGATAAAAATAATTAAAAATACATACAAAACTTGCCTTAAAAACATAAGGATGTATTACAATATACTACGTATTATGTGAAGTCAGAAAAAAACGGAGAACAAAATGACCAAAACCAAGCTTGAAAGACAAGAAATGGTCATTTTGAAATGCGTTCTCCTTTTTCTGACTGACTTCAAGTACTACATAGTATTGCGATACATCCTTCTGTTTTTAAGGCAAGTTCTGTATGTATTTTTAATTTTTACCTGGGGAAAAAAATACCGCTGCCATTTTTACTATGGGTTTAATTGGAGTTTCGAAACGTTGTGTTTAGTCTCAAACGATTATTGGCTGTTTTATAACATTCTGTTACTTATTATAGCGTTTTCATATCAATCCACCAAATGTTTATTTTACCCTTTGTCGAATTTTACATTTTCGTTTGTCTTTTTTTTAAAAGACTTTTGTTACATACAACAGGCTGTCGAAATAAAATTGGTAAGACTATTTTGATTCCGTGTTTGAAACAAACCCACAATGAAGCAGCGTAATAATAATAATAATAACAATAATAAATTTATTTAGCACGTAGTTTATTGATTATATTTATTAAATATTTTCATTACGTTTTATTTGTATTTTTAAATACAGGGTGGGAAAAAGGGTCGAATTTACCATTGACACATTAGAAGGAATTCGTAGTGTAGTCCGAAGAAAGTAGGAGAGAAGGGATTGAAGGGGTAAAAAAAAACCGAGTCAGCAGAAAATCGAGAACAGACGAAAGAAAAAATAAGGGGCTAAGGTTTAGCTAAAACGGCGGTTTGATTCTCGGCATTATGGACGTTTATGGAAATTCTGCGTCTAGTTTATCGCATATGGTTTGATATATAGAATCGGGTAACTTGTATCGCAAGACGTCTTCGTAATGAGAGGCAATACAGCGACCGTTCTGGCCAGTTTCTCTGACGCTTTCGTCGTAGTGGACAGAAACGTCTTTTGTACAGAATGCCAGTTTGTACGCGTTGTAACCGTCCTTGGATATGCCGAGACTGGAATCAATGAGGGCGTCTCGAGCCGCCTGAGCGTGGCACAAGAATTCAGATTTAGATAATCCTTCAACGAAACTCTTACTTATCACGTCGTCGGCCGCGGTCTTGCAATACGTCAACCGCTGTTTCCCCAGTTTCTTGAACGTCTGGTACAAGTGGCCCGGCTGATAAGAAGTCCCGTGCCTGCTGGCAAACCAACTAAATCCCCAGTTTTTGCGACGGAGTTGGCTTTCGAATACGCTGTACTCGTCCGAAAAGACGTAAGTCATGTCGTACAAGTGATCGAACGACAGGCTGCATCCGATCTCGTCCCAGAGTTCGTTCGTGAGGATTTTGCGCACTCTTTCGAAAGTCTCGAAGGCGGCGGAGGATCCTTCGGTGACATACAAGTCGTAAATGTCGCGTTCGACCTGCTTGGATTCTATGCCGTATAAACCCCTGGCGGCAGCGACGGCGTCCGGACACAAGGAAAACTTGAGCATTCCCATGGAACTCGCGTTGCTTTCCGGATCGAGGAGACTCTTCGCCTCCGCTATGGACCCTATCGAATAGAGGGAGTACACGCTTTCTTCGTCTCCGTCAAAGTCGGCGTTTTTTCTTTTGCAGACCGTCAGACTGGTACCGATGGCGTGATGTTTCCAACTGCTGATCACCTTGTGGAAAGTGATGTTTTGCAAATCGAGGGTCGGGAACCTGATCATCAAGACGCATTCTGGCCTATTCAGTCTCTTGCTTATAAATTCAGGCAAGATGACTTCGTTGGGCGCCAGAGTAGGAACCGGAACGATCACGGCCCGGCCCGTTCCGTAGAACCTCTTGGCTACGACGTGTTGCCTGACGAAGTTGTGTTTGCCACCTTTACTTTTCTCGTTCAGGGTATCGTAGGTGAATTTCTTAACGACGTGTTTTTTGATGGGGAGCACGGCCGGATGTTTTTTTTCGGCGGCGTCGGTGCGTCTTTTTCTCATTTCTCGTAGCATGAACCTCTTGCACTGCACGCTTTCCTTGAAATACAACAGCGGCGGCACGACGAATTTGCCGTCCACCAACGCAGAGTGGTTTTCGACGCTTGCCAGGAACCGCTTGGAAGTCTGGGAGACGTCGGCCCACGTGGAGGAAGTCTTCTTTTTCTGGGCTACAAGCCACTTGACCGTTTTACAGCGCTTGCCGCAAACGCATCGAAGGTCACGCAGCCTCGTTGCCGTTTTTTTCAACACGGGGTGGAAGCGTCGACCGCAACTGCGGCAAACGACGATGGCCGATCGTCCTCTCAGAACGCGCTCGGTACATTCCCCCAACCGATGACAATAAGGGCAGATCAGTTTGAGGACCTCGTCGCCGAAATCGTCGTTGTGTTTCAACGCCGGCGGTACGTAGGTAGCGTACATGTATTTTAAACTCTGGTCGGCTTCGTAACTGGCCTCGCACAGTCTACCGAAAGTCTCCTTCGACAACTAGACGAGAGGAGGGAAAGTCACCGGTCCGACGCGGCGACGGTAGACATTTCGAATCATTTTTTTATCGAGTCCCGGCCGCCGTTAATTTCGTACGAAGGGTAATAATGATGATGATGATGATGATGATGATGACGATGATGTAACCGTAAAAGCAATAATAATTATAATGATAATTTAAAAAAAAAGAAAAAGGATGGAAAACGATAGGAGCGTCTTCGTATTGGACTTGGATCACACGTTAGTTTATTTTGACGAAGAGGGGAAAAACACCGGAGAAAAATTGTACTACGTGAGACCTCGCGCTCGTATTTTTATAGAGGGATTGAGAAAGATGCATCCCAAAAACCTGGTCGTTTTGTGGAGCGCCGCGTACGAAGTTTACGTTTACGACGTGTTGTATAAATCGACGCTCGGGCCATTGTTCGATTACGTGTTAACGAGTAAAGAATGCGAAGAAAGTAAAAAAATATTTAATGAAATCAAGAGCATACACTACGTCCAAAACTACGTGAAGGAACGCGCGAAAATCGACCCGAGGGTTTACAACTGGATACTCGTCGACGACCAAGCAGCTACAAACGGCGGTGCGGGTTACGACGAAGCCTTCGCAGTGGCTCCGTACAGGCCCGAGAACCAAAACGACACGGTGTTAACGAAACTGTTGCTGGAACTATACCTCCCCGAAATCAAACGCTACTGCCCTCACTTTTTAAACGGCGGCTGCTAAATTTCCTTCGATGGGTCGTACCGTGCGACGAAATCGTACACTTCGTTCAGGGTGGGCAAGATGACGTTGTTAGTTTCCGTTACCTTGGCCACGACGTCCTCGCTGTAATTTTGTTTTCCCATTAGATAAATGTTGCGCTTGTCCGGCACGACGACGAAGAAAAGTCTGTGCAGAAAATCTATCCATCGAAACTTGGACCAAGAGTGTTTTTCAAACAGGGGTCCGAACACAAACAAGAGAATTGCATCGTCCAGTTCTTCCCTAGACACCATCTTTTTCCCGGTTACGTGGACGTCGATGCGCATACGCGAAGCCATTCTGGAGATGAGGAGGTGAATCTCTTTGTACATGGCATCGGTCAACCACGTTTCCAAATCCAAGAATACGTTATTCATTAAAGCTTCTCCCCCTCCAAACTTATCTTTGTATTGTATTATGTTCTGAAACATGCTTTTCAGGTCGCCGCTGACGGCATTAGCCAGGAAAAAATCGGCAAAGCTGTTCGTCTCGATTTTATCCCTTACTGCTGCTGCTGGTGTTGCTCCCCCCAGCATCATGTACCGAATTCGGTACGTGGCGAGGAGCGAGACGTACTTGAAATAACTGTTGTACGTTAAATGGTTCTCGATCGTCGAGAGGTAAGGTTTTAATTCCTTAATTCTCAACTTATCCACTACGTTAATTTCGATAGCGAGTAATAAATCGTGTAATCTAGATCTAAATTCGAGGAAAGGAGTCGCCATTATTGAATTTATTTATTTATTTATTTATTTATTTATTTATTTATTAACAACAAAAAATAATTAAGAGTACGTATGTTTTTTTTTCTTCTCTCGTTAAAATAAGTCGCGCATCAGTTCTTCGGTCTTGTCTACTACGAGAGAGGCTTTATCCGAATTTTCAGCTACAGCAGGAAATATTTTTCTTTTCTTGGGTACTGGCCCTTCTTTGATTTTTTCCAATTCTTCGGTCTGGTCAGTGAACAATTCGTAGTCGTCGTCATCATCGTCTTCGTCTCGGTCTACGTTTTTCCACGGTGTAGAAACCTCGGCGACTGTCGATTTATCGCCGTTGTCGGCCATATACTTGGTCATGTCTTCCAAAATAGTTTCGTCGTAGACTGGTTCGGTTCTACTTTTAATGTAACCGTTTACGACGTTCAACCAAAACTTGAGGTGCGTGCCGACAAAGACGGTACTAATTTCGCCGGAGATGTCCGTGAGCTTTCGAGCGGAACCCGTCTCGTTGCCAAACCAGGGACAATCTGCGATGGCCGCCACGTCGCATTTACCATTTCGCACGTGGATGTCGGAATAAATCCAAGTTAAGACGCAGAAATTATAAGTCTGGTCGTGTAATTTGGACAACACGTCGCAGCGACTTATCACTTTCGCACAAAAGCCGTGACATTTTCTTATGTTGTGGTCTCGGGGTTTCGACGACAAGGTAAATGCCACTTTTTCCCTCGACACGCTTCCCACTTGCGCCGAAGTCAGTTTCGTGTTGGTTCGTTTCAACACGTACTCTAACAGAGATTGAATGAATCCGTTAACTTCCTCGTCTTCACTCACCAACCAACCTTTCGTGCGAATGATTTCCGGTTCGGAATTGCTTTTATCTACGGTGACAGGCGACCCATATCCTGCCAGACTCTTCACTTTCAAGGCTGGAGTTATTCTATAAAAACAACCCCCTGATGCAATTTTCGGACCAGGCGACACCGATATCTCCCCGGCGTCCATCTTCTTCTTGAAATCATCGTGGTTTTCAAACACTTCTTTTAACATGGTCTCTATCGTTTATCAAAGCAGCAGTTTAAGAGGTGGCTAGTTCAAATAAATGAATTTTCGTTGGCAAGTTCCTGTTATTTATATACTCTAGCCTTACTCCAAATGAAATAAATTAATAAAGAGAGAGAGAGAGACAGAGGGTTCGAACAAGAAGATTGTTATCAATCAGAAAAAAAAAACAGAAAAAAAAAACAGAAATAAAAGATTTATTACGTAAAAATAATCTAGAGGAATATAATTTCTTAATCTTAAACATTTCTAGCTATAATCGGACATGTCGTCGTCAAAATCAGATGTGGGAGTTTCTTCGCGTAACTTATGGCAGTAAGCCACTATGTCCTTGTAAATCTCCGACTTGTAAATTGGCCAGTCTTGGGTCCTGATGTACCCGGAAAAAACTTTGAAACCTAGCATTGGTTGTTGAGAACCGAAAATCAACGAATCGATGGAGCCTGTAACTTCGCACAGGAATCGTTGGTTTCCATTTTCGACCTTGTACCATGGAGATTTCTTAATGTACTCGATGCTGTATTTGTCGTTAGCTTTTTGTGTAGCCGGGTACAGCCACGTGAAGAGGCAGAAGTTCTTAAAAACTTTCTCTAAGCCTTGGTTGTAACCGTGTGCGTTCAAAGCATGACTGCAAACATCGTAACAAGGTAATATATCGTGATTAGTACGCATGCTTTGTAACGATATAGATAATCCATTACACGATTCGTTCAAAGAACATTCCTCGGTAGCCGTTTTTCTTGAAGATTTCTGTTGTAAATAGTTCATTACTTTAGCCAAAAAACACTTAACCTCCGCATCGGCTGGAGTCAGAGTTCCTTCAGCGAAATTGATGTTGTACGGATGCATACCTATGGTGAACGGAGACCCGTAGCCGTTTATCTTATTCACTTCAAGAACGGGATCTATTTTAAAGGCGATTCTACCATCGTCTAACATTTTAGTTTCCGTAAAGGTCACGGTATCGGATTCCATAGCATCATTAAACTCTTTGTAGTTAAAGAAAACAGATTCCATGTTTATTTTTTTTTATTGGTTAAATTATGTGTATATTATTATTTATTATATTTTACATATGTCGATAATATAGAATTTAAATAAAAACAAATCTGGGTTTGCTATCCTTTTTTTATAAGGTCGAAAAATAAAACTAGGGGGAGGAAAGAAACCTAACTTCGAATTGGACGAAGAACTTCGACGACGTTGGAAGGATTCGGAAAGAGTCTGTCCTTTCTAGTTTTCAGGACAGCCGTTACGGTATTCTCGTTTAATAAAACCTCGTATATTTCTCCGGGTTCCACAGGTTGTAGTACATCATCTCTTAAATCGTACGTTCGGCCTTGCCTGTCACACAATGTTTTATTGGTAACGGCCAGCAAATCGACTGTGTTGCGAGAAACGTCTTTGTATTTTTTAATCGTTTTTCCGCAGATGTAAATAACGCCGTCCGTGGGCAGAGATTCCAAAGCCTTCGGGACCATCAAATCTCTGATGTCGGCCACGAAACGCTGAACGTGCAAAGAATACCTTTCCATCACCTCGTCCGAAAATTCTCGGTGCATCACTTGCAGATGCCGAGCCCTCGAATAGGCCGGAATGCGAGCGTCGTACAAATCGATAACGATTCCGAGGTGGCCGCAAAACGTTTCTATACAATATTTGTTTCCAGCTAGTAAAAGGGATAGTTCTGACCAAGGGAAGGGTGTTTCAGAGAGGTCGTCTACCATATACCCCGTCTTTAAAACGCCGTCCCACTTGTTGGCGTAAAAGTTCCTGTTGGGGCGATCGATAGGGAAAGAATCGGGCGGAACGGCCCGAACTTTCGGCTCCACCAGTTTTCCAGGGCGACGGAGTGCACCCAATTTTCGGACCATGCGGTAATATCCATCCAACTGAGCGGGTTTTATCCGCGTCTCTTTGCCATAGATCGGCATTTCCAGCTCAACGATGCCGCACATTTCCATCGCACCGTTGACTCTAACGTAGACCGACACGTCGTCGCCAGCATTCCTCAGGACGTGTTTCACGGACGGAGGTTCGCAGAAGAAAAAAAACCTCGGAACGAAACGACCGTATGATGTAATCGACGGTGCAGGAAGGCTTTCCGATGCATGATAGCATCGTTCCACTGTAGGACAGACTATGGCATGAGATCCAATACGTCGTTTGAATTGCCAGCACCACGAGTTGGATTTCAAATCGTAGATGAATCTCGTCCCATTCTTGTACATTTCCAGACAGGACCACGTGCGATTCGTGACGGTGCGATGGTCGACGTGAGTAAAGTATCGACGGATCTCTTTTTCGACAAAAATCGTGAACAAGCTCTTGTACCACAGACGCCTAGTAGATCGAAATAGTTTTCGATGAGAAAAGGGGATGCTGGCATTGCCCCGAGCGGTTCGTATAGATCTTTTACTACGAAGGAATTTCATCGGGTCTGATTAATTGTGTCGTTCGTAACGCGAGCCCCCTTTTATTATTAAATGACCACAAATAAAAATAAAATAAAAATAAAATAAAAATTAAATTAAATTAAATTATTAACAAAAGATGAATAAAAAACTTCAAAGATGAAGTCTCATTGCCTTTTCTAAACAATCGAAAATAACTCCGGTCGAATTGTCAAAGACCCCATAAGGTGTCACGTGAAAAATCGGTTCTCCGACCAACAACGCATCGTCGGACGCTTGGCAACCGAAAACTTCCTTCGCCAAATCGGCTAAGGTCCAAGTGTCGTCACAAGAGACGTCGAGGCCTACGGTCAAACCGTACGTTGAAGAAACGAACCGTTCCAGCTCGGGCAGAGTCTCGAACTCGGAGGTGCAATCGAGCACTCGGGAGTAAGAAAATCCCATTTTCGGACGCCACTTCAGATGCAGCGATATTTTCGTTGCGGAGGTGGAGGTCAAAGGAGATTCGTTCGAGAACAAGCCGTACCGCGAGACGAAGTCGTTCCAGTGAGGCAAGAAAGTTCTCAAATTGGGAGCGGAACGCAGTTTGGGCTTTCGAACAACCCACACCTGAATCCTCGGCTCGATTCGCAACAGGCGGTCCATGCGACGTCCTCTTTTAGACTCGCACGCCTCTACCAACATTTTCGGTAATACGTCTTTTGGCAAACCGTAAGTCACTTTAACCAGGGAGTTCAGTTTCGACAGGTAAGAAGCCGCGAAAATATTCAAGTCCACGACCATTCCTTCGGCGTCCTCTGGCAATTCGAAAGACGTCCCTTCCCACCGACCCTTCACGTCCTTAATGACGGGGACGTAGTATATCTGACCTCCGAAAACCTGCAAGTCTAACCCCATGTCCTGCAAGCGTCGAGCAAACACCACGTGAGGAATCATGGTCCTGGGAGAGTATTCGTACAAGTTATCCTTCAATTTCTTCATCTGCACGAATAGTGAAGGATGGTCGGCTTTGTCGACCAGATCGTCTAGTCTTTCTTTCACCCAGGGAAGAAACCGTTCCCTCACCGTTCCCTCGAGAATTTTAACGATCACCCCTTGTATGAATTCGCTCATCGCCAAGGGGACCTTTTTGAAAAAGCCGGTGATTTTTAATTCGCCGGACTTCGTCTTTCCGACGTAAGTCTTTTTCGAGATGAGAATTAGGATCTCGAAGACGCTCTCAAATTCTAGTTTGGGTAGGTCTCTACCCAGCCAAGCCTGGAATTCCTTCACGAACTTCTGTCCTTGACGGTGATCTCCTCGCCACTCGGGGTTTTTCAAGAAAATGCTGTCGGTGTCGCCGTAGACGGTGGTTGTGTTTTTCGACTGGGTCTTGGAGAAAACTTCCAAGGATCTGCAACACTCTCGTCCGTGTTCCGTCACGGCCGCTGCAGCCGTAACGTCCGATATCGGCGAGCCGTTCTCGGTGCCGAGCTGTCCGTAAATTGCATTGCCGGTCAGTTTCAGAGCCCTTTCCATGAGTTTGCAGTAGAGGGACTCTTCCTTTCGGTCCTTGAAGAAGGCTCTCTTTTCCATCAACCGTCTCTGCATGTTGGGTAGAGGAGTAACGTTCGGTTCTTTCGGAGTAAGGTAAACGTTCGATTTGCCACGCAAGACGTGAAAGTGAGCTTCGCACCAACCGAGTCTGGTCTCGTAGAAGTCGTTCGTAGTACTGTAAACGTAACCGGGAGAAACGTTAAAGCGTACGATGATGCTGGGGTACAAGGAAGCGAAGTCGAAGACGTGAATCCAGTAGTGAACACCCTCTATCGGATCGAACACCAGTCCGCCGGCGTACTTGGGCTCCTTACCGAATTTGCGTACCCGTCGCCCGAAATCCAGCAACGACATTTTGAAGATTCTTTCGCACGTCAGCGGCGCTTTTTCGGGGAAGGTCAAGTTGTAAAACAAGAAATCGTTTATTCTCGCCGAAATGGGACCCAGGACACGTTCCATGTCGACGAAAGTGATGCACGAAAAGACCGAAACGAAATCGAAAATTTTCGACGCGAAGAACAACTTCAAGGGTAGTACGGCGTCGGCGGCCATGTATTCGAGGAATTTGGAAATAAATCCGGCGTCTATGGTTTTGGTCAAACACATGCGTCCGTAGCTGGAATGAATGCTAGTTACGTCGAGATCTTGTTTGCCGACCCCGAGAAGGGTTTTGGCCACGCTGTCTAGTCTGAGAGATTCTACCTTCTGGGATGGAGGATTGAGAAAGAAGTATTTAAAAACGTCGAAATGCACTTGATGCGATTCGGTAACAGACGCTTCGTCAAAGCTGTCTTTTTCCATCCACCGTTTTAAAAATCGCCACGTTTCGTTATTGTTATTACGTTCGTCGTCAATAGTTAAGTTCCGGTGGACATTACCAATTTTCGGTATTTTTAAACCAAGTTCCAGGATTTTGGCGAGTATGACGTTGTTGTCGAAATTTCGACTGTTGTAACCCACCGTGAAGGGAAACTGCGTACAGTATTCCAGGAAATCTTGCAGCATTTCTTTTTCGTCCAGGAACAAACGAACTCGGGCGTTCGTTCCATTCGCGAAATTCCCGGAAGCGGGCAGCCACAACCAAAGCACCACGTCGGGTTCACCGATCGCATCTCCCGTCTTCCCGTCGACCGCCGTCGATGCTGCCGACACGCCGACGATTTTTTCCACCTCCACCAAACCGTTGGGGAAGCAGGCAGATCCCGTGACGTTGGCCACTTCGATGTCGTAGGAAACGACCCGAAAGTCGGGACGCTGGATGTATTCCGCCGTGTCGAAAACGAGATGACGAAACGGATCGGCAACGTAGACTCTGCCCCCATCTTCCCAATGGTCGGACTCGACGAGAAAAGAACCGTACGGGCAAAATCGATCGTTGCGACGCAGACATTGCAGGAAATACTGGGACAATATAGCTTCCTGATACCCTATTTTCACCGCAGCTATTCCTTCCAAACCGAAGACCTTCTTGTTCCGTTCCAGAAAATACGCGTGCTTCGTGACGTCCAAAGAATCGAAGTAAACGAAGTCCCCCTCGCACACGTGATTCCCCGCGACAAATTCCTCAGGCGTCCCGCATTCTGGAGTGTTCCACCACGTCGATTGTTTGTCGGGGGTAACTTTAATTACTTTCAAATAAGACGGTAAAGTATATCCACCACCCTTGTGAAAAACCAGCAACCAATTTGAAGCGAACGTTTCTGGATTCAAATTCACCCTGCCGACCACTGAGCAGCCGTTAACGTCTAAACCGTAGAACACACCGGCTCTTTTTTCTTCCCATTTGTAAATCCAACAGCGCCTAGTTCGATTCGTCATTGTTACGTAATGTGACTTGACTTGTTACGCATTGCTTATTTTTATACTACAAAGCCGGATATTGTAAAAGAAAAAAAAAAAATAGAAAAATAAAAATAAAAAAGGAAGAGTAAAAAAAGAAGAAGGCACATAGTTTAGAACTAGGAAAAAATTAAAGAAAAGTAAAAAATAAAAAATAAATAAAGAGATAAGTACAACATGACTAGGCAAATATTGGGTCGACGTGATCTACCGGGCTCGTCGCATCCTTCGATTCGACCACTCCAACGTACGTATTCGAGATCGTCTATTCATTCGAATTCCGTCAACAAAGAACAAGACGATGTTGATTTCGCCGATGCGGCGGATCTATTGCCAGCTAACATTCCCCTCGTCCCAACGACTCCGTACGTCTACGGACACGACTGCTGCCAAGCTTCTCACATGTTAAAGAACTTGGACTGTAACAATTACGGTCAACTGTACAAGAACTCGTCGAAGAACAGCAAGACGTTTCTACCCATCTGTAAAGGTTGTCTCCTTGCCAAGTTCGCGTTATTGGAGGACGTGTCGCAGTCTCCGAACAACGTCCGATGTTATTACCTTCGAAAAACGAAAAACAAAAAATGCGAACACGAAGAGGGCCCTTTCCTCCGCGCCTGTAAGCTAACCGACGACGTCTTGGACAGGAACGTCGTTTTCCCGGCCGACACCTTAATTTTACCAGCGGGGCAGGTTCTCGTGGACACGTTGATGAATCCCGAACAATTGTTTCTCGGCGAATTCAACACGGTGGAATTTCTATTGGACGGCAAGGTCTATAAGCTCAACCATTACCTGTTCCTGTATTTCAAAATGTTGCACCAGCACTACGTTTGCACGACCAACTTGAAGACGCCTCGCCTCAGAAACACGGACGAATTCAATCAACAACAGTACAGTATTTTACATCACGTCTTGCGCGACGGTTACACGAGCGTCGCCTACCAATGCGACGCGTTCCTGTTAGGCAACCTGATCAACCCTCGCTCGGGTAACGGCGCTTATGTCCGAAAGGCCGAGAAAATCGTTTATTACGAACCGAAGAGGGTTAATCTTAGGATACTGGGTAAACTGACCATGTTGCCGGAACCCGTCTTGGGCGAAGACAGCCATTACGTGACGACTTCCATCGAAAATGTAACCGAGAAAATTCCCGTAAAAGACGCCGCATCGTTACAAAATTTGAACAACCTGGCTTTCGCAAACACGAACAATTTCCAGAATTTCATACACAACAGAAAGGCCGCGCTGTTAAATTATTTCCTCGAAACGAACAGGGAAGAAGACGTCCCTAAATCGGCCATCGGTTTACACATTGCCAGTATGTGTCTACCTACTAAGCTCATAGACGTGGTCCGAGATAACAACGGCTACCTGAATCACAAAAAACTCACTTCGTTAGATCCCAACGTCAAGTGGATGGAGGGTCTGGGTCTCGTGTCGACCAGAGATATTTACCACGGAGAATTTCTCAAAATGGACTTGTCGGCACCCATCGACAGCTACATGATGATGAAAGGGTGCACGGTCGGCCGCAAGATCGAATTCAATGCGCCGACGTTTAAAGTCGGCGACAAGGACCTTTGTAAATTACGAAAAGGTCCCATTCCCTGTCAAGTGTACTACAACAACATGTGAGCAAATTAGGCTGGACGTCATAATGAGTGAGCGAGGTTAAAAATAAGGAGAGCTGGTAAGAAAAAAAAAATGAAACGAAAATTTACAACCGCTAAAAGACAAACGTCCAAACCGGAGCCGGTAACATTGGAAGACAGAATTAATTTATCCTACAGGAGCAATAGAATAAAATGTTGCCATTCCAGCCACGCCCTGGAAGGTTCGAGTGCCTACAACAACTACGAACGGAACAATTTCCCACGAAGAATTACGTACACATTTCCTTCCATGTGTGGAAGTTGCCTGTTGAACAAATTCGCATTGGTCGAGTCTACGACCAAGAGAAGTACCAATCTTCCCCCGGCTCTTACTTGCGGTGACCACACGAAACGTTCGCGCGAAGGTCCGTTCCTACGAGCCAAGAAGTTAAGTTCGAATTTTTACGAAAGAAACGTCGTCTTTGTAACCAATACGGTGATATTCCCAGCTGGTAAATTGTTGATGGACACCGTGGCTTTCGTAGAAGACGACGAAACAAAACTTCACGTTAAGTACGAGGTGGGAACCGAGAAATATATCTTGAACCCTTACTTGTACCTTTATTTCCGGATTCTACGAGACAGAAGTCACCCGTCGAAAATCAGGAATCTTGCTACCAAAACGAAATCGTCTCCAGGAGATTTAGAACACGTCCGTTTCCACGTGGCTTACACGTGCGACGCATTTCTGCTCGCCAACCTGATCGATCCGAAAGCAGGGGACGGCGACTACGTTTCTAAAGGAGAGAAACCGCGACCGTACAATGACAACCTGTTTAAAATCGACGTAGTCAAATCTCCGGCAAGCGACGCCGTCAATACAATCGTCCTTAACCCGACCGAACCAATAGCCGAAAACGCCAACGATATGGCGAAAATTCGAAATTTCAACAGTTACGCCTCCGAGAATACCTTAAACACGAACGAATTCGTTCGTAATCGAAAGTTGCTTTTAACAGAAAATTATTTCATTGAACCAGCCGCAAAGTACAAGCTTCCCAGTTCGGCTATGGGTTTACACGTAGCATCCATGTGCGTTCCCGGAGAGATAACGCATAGCTCGCTCGACAACATTGAAAAGAAATTACGAAAATTTGATTCGAACGTTCGATTCATCGATGGTCTCGGTCTCGTTTCGACCCAGACCATCTATCACAACGACTTCCTGATCATCGATGCGAGCGTGACTTGGCAAAACTACACCTCCATTAAATCTTTCGATTCGAAAGGGTTAGTCTACAAAGGAGTTCCGAAATTATTAAAACGCTAGATTCTGTTTAACGTGGAGTTTAATGTACAGTTCCGGTCAAAAGTAAACGCACATTTAAAACGTTTATAACTCTTTCCCTAATTAACGTAAAGTAATAAATTTGGTATCGTTTGAAAGATTGAAGCTTCACATTTTTTCCAGTATTAATTTTATTATTGACGGGTCGCGTGCTGCTGAACTATGTTAGCAACATTGGACCCCTTACATTTGACTCATCGAAATAATTGTTGTAGAGCGTTCAAAATTGGTGTGCAAGAAGTTTGTTGCGCTCCTATTAACAATCCGTCAATACTATATTTTTCCTTCAAAGCACGTGCAGGCATGACTTAATCAAAGTTTAAAGTAACGCTCGTTGTTTTGAAAATTTGCCACGGAATTTCTACGCTGCAACACCTCATCCAACAATGCCTTACATCCTACATTGTTCTGACGTCATGTTATTTTTGTAGCGCTGCAACGTTGAAGGCGTTTCTTGAAATACGGGCTCTACTTTGTTTGGTCTCTTATTTATATAGTTGATTCGAGGTAACTTTGTGTGAGGACTTGAATAACGGAAAAGATGAATACATTTTTTTTATCTGTTTGTTAATCTGTTAATTTGCGGCTTCGAGG
>JAQIVA010000001.1:0-51930 GCA_034697525.1 Lithobius microps | reverse complement strand
GGGTGGCGGAATCCATCCTCCGTTAAGTGTGTTCACCCACGGGTTAAAATGATTAGGAAGTGTTTGACAAGTGCCGACGAAACGACGCTCCACGGGAATTCCACCACCTTTTCCAGGTTAGCCTCACCTCTTACCACGCCATCAGCTAAACATCAAAGTGCATTTGACCTGAATGCAAGGTGGTCATTATGTCACCTCACCGAAATCCCTTACTACTTATACAATTCTTGTAATTTCAGTCAACTAAATGGATTGCATTCAACATTACCTCCCCATTAGCTTATTTCGAAATAGATTAATGTAAACGGTTTCATAATTTAGCCTTTATCAGGCGCTTTATCACCAGCACACCCTCGGCGTCCATCTGAAGAAAAAACCGAAGGACACTCTCGGGACAGCGCGCCACAAACGTCCACCTGCTCCAGTACAATCACCGTCTCTATCGACCCCGTCGATCAACTCATATTTGGTCTCACTAAATTCATTCTTCCTTACCTCTTCTGGGATGTGAACGTAAACTTTATTCTCCGCGTCCTTCATCATTGGGCCTTTTCAGCGTGAAAAGCTCTGTTGTTGCTTCGTAAGAATACCCAAACTGAGTCCGATAAACATCTAATTGGATAAAATTAAAATCTAAAACATACCATAACCTAAAAAAACAGTTTACATGAGGTAAAACACTTTTCAGTAATTTTATCATAATAGAAAGCCATTACAAAACATTACAAAGAAACGTTTATAATTTAGCCTTTATCTGACACTTGGATCTCAAGATAAGATGCAAATTAACCCTTCGGTCTGTGTTTCTGGGTCAATTTTGCCATAGAAAATTGCCCTCATGAACTATTTTATAAATATACACTCAGCTTACTTCCGGTACTCATCGGCAATAATGGATATGTGCTGGTGTTTTGCAATCACGCCGTAGCTCTCCTATTGACTCTTCCATAGCTAGTACACACTAATGTACAAAATTTAACACAGAATAAGCCATTAGATACCGATGTAAATGCTTTTAGTTAAAAAACCCGAGTTCTGATTAAAAGACGCTCCTGAAAAATACTGATGTGGGAAGTGGAGCAAAAAATGGTTAAGTGGACATTTGCGTAACTTGCTTCTACCATATTTAAATAATCATGGATGCTTATTTGCAGAGGTCGGACTCAAAAGGAAACACAATTAAGTGACATGATCTGTCACTGAAATTCGGTAAGTTTGAGACGATGAAAATAGGCGCAGAATTTTTCTATTTGGAGAGGACAATGACAAGGTCTAGGGAAAACACCAGTAGACGCAATTCTAATCTAACAGTTTCGTGAAATAGTTGGAAATTAGCTCTCTGATCTTATTGAAAACTCGATTAGATGTTGACAGGTCGAAAAATTTGATATTTGATATAATAATAAGTTTATTCGATAATTTGCTATTTGTTACAGAAACACACTGTAATAAGGGACACAATCAGGATAACATTGAAGATTTAGTTTTAAAACAAATGACTCTAAATTATAAGGAGGTCTCAATGATGGACGGAAACATATAGGACTCCTGAAATGGAAAAAACAGTTTAGGTTTAATATTATCACTTCGATTTACAGCTTTGGAAGAGACTACTTAATGTAAAAGAAATCTGCGAAAAATGCTACAATGAATGGAAAGAGATAAGACACCTGTTGTGACAAAAGTAGTAGTTCCCATTTTGTTGTGCTGGTTAAAGATATGACAAAGGAAAATAATGTTGGAGGATATATTTTGTGATCAACATCTTATGTCTATTTACTTTTATCTGATTTCATTACAGCGATAATTGAAAAGGAAATTTACACATTACTCTTGACTCCACTAGGAAATACTCCTTATTAATAACTGATTTGTGAAATAATATCATCCGAATCATGCAACTCATATGTTTAAAGTCTACTGATTTTCTTTTAGTAAAGGTTTAAATTTATTGGCACTAATGGCACGAGCTTTAGTATTAGTGGTCAGGTTCTGCCGAATCCCAATAGATTTATTGCACATCGACCCATGATTTCATTTCTAACATGTTTAAATATGCTCTGCTGAATTCCTCTCCACCAAGAACATAGCTTAGAATAGTCATTAAGTTTCTATTTCTCCCATTGATGATTAATAGGTAAGTGTGGAGTTATTTACCACCGAGAGGACCACTGCAATGAAATATTGGCAGGAGAGTAAAGATTCTGGTTGTAGAGTTTCTGCCTGCAGCTTCCGAAGCTTTTTGTAAATCAATAAATTATTTTCCACAAAGCTATTTTCCAGGAAGACGAATGCTTGTTAGTGTGGATTCGATCTCTTAAAGGTCTCGACTGTCAATATCAACAAATAATCTTACATTACTTTTCATAATTTGCGTCAACTGTGGAATTAATTAGCTGCAACTAAATTTTAGTGATCTCAGGCATGGATGCCAGGTAAGAAAGTAGATTAAACTTTTGTTTTATTTCTTATCGCGCATTACCTCATTCATGGAATTTTTTGCAGGTGTGGAATCAATTGGCTGCAGGAAAATTTTTGTGTTTTTGCTTTGTGTCGTATACTCTACGGCAATGTTGTTATCATTGCTCTTTATCGCGTCGGGCCACCAGATTTTCCGGCAGTTTTTGGAGGATTCGTTGATTAGACAAGCGAAGAAATAGTAGTCATCTACCGTAAACCTCTGTAGATAACGAAAGGGAAATAGGTCTCATTTCTAAGAAACTGGATTGTAAATAATTGTCTGAGTAACTTATGTTTTCTTGCAAATATTACCAATGAATGAAAATAAGCACACATAAACTGTTATTTTGATTGAAATGCTAGGGAATCTGCTTGCAAACATAAATATTAATGTTTTGACAAACCTCAATTGAATGAATCTTTATCGATATCAGATATCCTTCACCTAAAACATGTTTGTTCAGGCTAGACGAAGCCTTGGCTCAATGATTAAGGATAACTTCCAAAATGTGCACTTACTCTAGATCTAAGAAATAGGTTTTCAGACGTGAGCATTTAAAAATCGGTTATTTTTTCAAAACCCATCATATCCACATCAATAATTTTTTATATGTATTGCTTGTTTAATATATCAATGAGCACACGGATTTCACAAAAAGTTACTTTGACATTAATGTATTCTAGCAATTGTAATGTCTAAGCAATATAGGACTTAAACCAACCATTCACCACTGCAGTCATTTAGTAGCCACCACATGAGTTCAAATTTGATGCTAGTCAGTTGTTTTCAAAATTTCCGCATACTTTGTTTATTAAAATATTTTGTGGTTAATGTGATTTAATAGAACGAATCAGAATGCAGTATGTTTTATCAAAAATGCTTCAAACAATATAACACTTGTATGCTCTATTTGATGAACTGCACTTTTATAAAAATACAATTATTCAATTAGTTGGACATTTTGATACAAATTACAATAACTGTTGTCGGCTCTTCCTTTATTTTTTCAAGCCCAAACAGTTACAATAAATATGGGCAAAATTAGCTTATTTATGTGAAAATCTCCGCTATCTTTGAAAAAATGCTTTTTCTGTGTTTACATGACGAGATTTGTCATGGCATATTTAATTTCAAGTCGATCGAAGTAATATATGTTTGAATAGCAGTACCAATTAACAAGTTAATTTTACTGAGTCATAGATATACCCTGAGATCAAATTTTAATTTTAATGACCTTCAATTGCGGTTTTCTGTCTACTCAGTTTTACTAGACCAGACTGCATTAGACTTTAAACAATACCAATTTCGTTATTTTGCAGCTTCATTAGACATTTATATTTTGATAATTGCATAACACATGATAACACTCATGTCTTTTAGACATAGTTTCCCTTTTTAAAAAGAAAAATTAGCATTGCTGAATTTTTGTTCGCTTTATTTTCTTTACTGAATTCGAAGACAATTAGGTGATCTTCCATATTCTTCTATACATTTTCTCAGGATTGCAAGAGTTGTTGTTTATTTTGTAGACCTAAGAAATACAGATTGGAGCAGTAAGTGAATGGTTTGTAGAAAAAAAATTATCGTTAGGACAAGAAAATTGAATTCATTGATAAGAAATTTTGAACACACATTTCCATTATTACAGCATAACTTGGCCGTATAAATACAGAATTAAAGGAGATCAGGTTAGTAGATTGACAGTGTTTTTCCTGGTTTTGCTATCTGTTGCCAATGCCTTAGGCTGTTTATCTAAGGCCTACTTCGAGATTGCTCATGGTGAAAAAGGTGTGTCCAGCTATTTCCACTAAGATATCGATCTTCCTTAGATGTGTGCGGAGATTTCGAGCAGTTCAATTCAAGTACAGTTGAAGCCACACTGCAACACTATGCGTCTAAGGCAATTCTGAATTTCTATGTGAAAGATGGACAAACGCAGATTTGATTTGTTGGCAATCCGGAACAATGTCATATGAGCACAACTTCATTATCGATGCGAGGTCAATTAAATGATGATCGTTGAGCGATGTCTAGGGCCGAGATTATACAAAAGCCATTGACATTTAACGATAAAATGTAATGGTTTCAACGTTTATAGTCCCCTTTACACTTATAAACATGTAATCAACTCTGTCGTTTCTCTACCTCTTTAGGGGGTTTACGACCATGTTCACAGTGGAAACTCTCACAATAAGTGCTTATGTGAGTTTCCGCGAGTTTCGCATTCTTGAAACTACTGAAGTGCTTCCCCTCAATTCCAATGAAATTGAAGTCTACCTGTTCAGAGACCCTATTCTAAATCTCTTATTGACGCTTTACTGGCAGGATAGCACGATTCCATCGATATCATTGATTGCAAAGTAGCAAACAATTGAAAGTACCCCTCATTGTAACAGTTCTCGGGGATCTATTTAATCGTTTGCATTTAAATATTTCTTTTGTCTTTTTTTATTCGGTGTTTACAATATAACAAATTTTATTTTGATAATTGTTGTTATTTCGTATTTCCTGACTTTTGTATTATTGCACAAAAAATGGAAATGATCAAAACCTCAGTTGAAGCTACAAACCGGATGAAGTCACCATGCAATCGTCAGGAGAGTAATTTGTAACATTGGACCACAATTATTTATGGTTTACATGATCATTTAAAAGCTAATGTGATTGTTGGATTTTTTCGTAGTTTCTGTCACCTCAGTGTGCCTAATGCTGTCCAACGGGCACTAATAAGAGGAATTCAACGATAAATGAGGGGACGAAATTGTTCTTTTTAGAAATTCTTATACTTATGACATTGAATCTACTTTGGGCGTCTTTTCAGTGAAGTTAACAGCTCAGTACTTAACTATACAGCTAAGCCATGCACAGTTTCAACATGAAAAAAGCACGAAAGTAGATTCGATTTGATGGGTAAACGACACCTTTTCAGCAAAAAACATGGAGTACAATTAACGGAACTTTCAGATGAATAATTGATCTGGAAGACATGATGTTCAAGGATATTTACATCACAAGGCCTGGTCGTCGGTAAGTCTCAATTATACGATATGACCCAAATTGCACGTTGATTGGAAAATATTTCATTTCAAATCGATTGTAGAATTAAGAAACTGATGTCCGATCCCTAAAATTAGTAGTGTGAACTGAAAAGTTAGGTAACATTAAGCAGAGATAGTTTGGTACAATCCACTAAGTAAAAAACACTATTCGTTGGCGGGTCTGAGCAAATTCCTTAGAAACCATTGCATTTCTTATAAAATAATTAATCAAGTTTTCCGTTTACCGTCTAGTATGGGGATAAATCCGATCAATCCGAGAGTGTACTTTAAAAATATCACCATGTATCCCACGTGCAGTTTCGTTCCATTGATAATCGATCGAGAAAGGTTATTTACATCACTCTAGACGAATACACACAGCAATCAAGTAAATTAAATCTTTCTTTGGAGGCACGTTTTAAATTTTTATCAGATTTTTTTCAGCTGTACCATCCACATGTACCTCGGTGATTAATCAATAATTCAAAAAAATTAAGTAGAGACAACATCCACGTTTGGAGTGGTCTATGTATAATGAAATGGAAATTGCAACAACATCAAATAATATTTAAGCTTTGCGCAATCATGAGTCCCTTAAAAGGTTGTAATCCGTTTGACGTTAAATCTTTTTTTCTAATACCGCTGGTTCGTTTGATCACGTGTGTTCATGATAAGCACATCAATTGAGCAGCAGCAAAAGGAATTTTCGCAATCAAAATATTCAAAAGAATCTTTTTTTCAGAATGTTTTCCAAATAAAGCTATATATACAGTCAAATTCTCTGAATATGCTTTGTAAAAGGAAGAGTAACCTTAATTGAAATTTTTTGATTTAACGTTATTTATCTAAGAAATTGTTAAAATTTATTAACAAAAGGAGAAGATGAGTAAGTACATGAATCCATCCCAAAATGAGAGCAGTTGCACTACGTTACTTTGATGCCATCAAAGTTCGGACGCGATGTTCTGTAACATTTAAGACTCCACGAAATGGCTGTGTAAGACTGATATATTTTGTGCTAAATTGTTACTATTTTTAAATATCACTCAGCGTACTATAAAATAGGGTGCCAAAGCAACATCTGGAATGTTTGGCAGAACTGGTTAAATTACCTTATGTGGCAATATCGTGGAAGTGTTGCATTCTCCAATGTAGACTTTGGTGAGCGTGGCAATCAAGGAATTTCAAAAACAATGGCCCACACCAACACCAGCTCTGATCTAATCAGAACTTTTCATACCGTGCCCACTCTGCCCAGGTGGAGTCACAAGCCCCAGAGGCAGCAGAAGCAAGAGGGAGGGAACTCATGACACACGAAATTCTAAACAGGAATGCAAGTTTCGTTGCTCATTCTCCGGACAAGGAAATTCAAATCACGAATAATGGTATTTGAATTTATGGTAAAATAAACTACGTATTACGTTTGTATTCATGTAGTGGAAACTAAGGGATTCGCTTTAATAGAAAATAGTTCCGCTGATACCTAAAGCATTCCAAAGTAAATTTTTATAGTCAAAACATCGCATGTGCCGCGAAAATTGACCTCCAGCATAAGTTGCCAGAAAGATATGGGGTCGCGATGAACCTAAATAAATCCCCAGAAATAATCTAGTGACATAACTGAGTGCAAATTTATTTGACCAGCGTAAGAGCGGGTCGACGTGAACCTTAGCATACGTCCACGTGGAGTTCTGAGTTTTTGCCCAGTATCTGCGCATTTCAGGGAAAATTCTCTTACCAGGACCCTGATTTGATGGTCACTTTCCACAGACTGGCACCATCGTCTAAGTTCGACCTACGAGCTAACTAAATCATAAGGACGACGAATCACAGCTTGGACAATTTGCGTGGACCTGGTATCAGTGTTAATGTGTAGGTAATTTGATCAAATCCCACTGTACCTATGAGTCGAAGGTGCTATTAATGAATGTAGCTGAAATAAAGGGATATTCGGAATCTAGCGTTTGAGAGACATGTATAAATTTCTCGAGATTGATAGTGACTCATTTCGATAGGAATTCAGGCAGACTGGTGAGAATACGCAGAGAGGTCGCTGGAGATTAGCATGACTCAAAATGCGGAGAAAATCGGTTTGGACAGAAGCAGTATTGTTGCTCAAATAGACAAAGACCAGGTCCACAAAAAGCATTAACTGAAATCGAAATTGGTTAGAATTGAAGAGTAGTAGCATTTCCGAAATTGCACGTCATGTAACTGCACAGACTGCTTCAGTTCACGTTCATTTCACTCAATTGAGCAAGTGTTTGTGGCTGCATAGCTACTCTTAGATTCTTTTAAAACATGGATCTGTTAACCAAGTTGAAATGATGATTTCCAAAGATCAGAGAGCAGACCGAAGGAGTACGTCCCATCTTGTTCATTAGAAAGAAGTGTATGTGTAAAGTGAGTTCACTTTCCCGGAAGTAAGTGAGTTATGTTCTTTAAAGGAAGTGAGATAGTTCTACGTTTATCCATGGCCGCAAAAAGTGCATCTCTGTTTACGCGAAAACCCTACTTTTTGGGTCATGCCTAACCCCAGCTGACCCAGTGACCTCTGTGTGTACTCTACCCAGTATCTATTGTCTCTACAATAGATAGTGAGGGAACGGAAAATGGAAGACACAGTATGTAAGATGAAATTTTGTAATTCAGGTGAGACTTCAACAGGTTACTTTTACATAAGCACCATGTATCGACAGTTTTCCAAATAAATAAGCAACCGAATCTAACTATGACTCATAGAGTGGTTATTTGGATTTTTCCTTGAAACTACGGTTTTCTTCAACATCACGTGAACGATTTCAGATAAGGGAAAATGGGGATTCGAGTGCACACCCACACCTGCTTACGTATTTATACTGCCTGTTGACCACGATAAACCTCAAACAGCATTCAATCACACGCTGTGATTATTTTACAACTAACTTTGTGCCATTTTGATGAAGAATGTTGACTCTTACCCCACAACAATCGGAAAAGCCGAAAGTATGAGAGTTTTAACTGAAAACAAAGCGGGTTCCATAAGGCTTTCCCAACATTCAGCCCGTATTAAGTCCACAATGAGAACTCAGATCATTACTCCGACAAACGTGGGCAAGCCGATTATTCATGAGATGACTGCTATATTTGCTCGCAACAGCCACGACGTCAATTGGCTCCGACACATTTTTGGAATGAGAAAGTACCATTTAAGAAGGAAATTAGAACAAAGGTTTCCCTGAGTTCATAACTATCAGGTTAATAAACTTCCATATTATCGCTTTTTGAAAGAAATAGACAGGTTTCTTATCCATCGATTAGATATTCCCAAATAAACTCGGTTTGGGTCTTTGAACAGCTTGCAGATCTACTTTAAATCTACATGGATTATCGGTATCCCGATCCCAATAGCTGCTCACTTGGGGATTATCAAATTCTGTTTGGAAAGGAAGGAACCACTGTCGCAGATGCTAAAATTGCCGCTCGTTTATTATTTTATTTCCACAACTAGAGATATCTTCTTCCTCCTGAGTCCTGCAAATAGCGCAATGTTTCAAGTCTAGACGTGAATTTATTGATATTCATTGATCACTACTCTACTGTTGAGTTTCGACAGCGGGACCTTGTAATTGTGAAATAGCCACATATTCTCGCCCTCCTGGTTCATGATCGAATTCGCAAGTGCCTCGGAGGAATACATTTCCAGGTGGCAGTAGCCCTTCGACTGCCTAGAAAATTGGCAGATATCAACATGGGGTGGATCGGAGTCCAGCCTTATATTTTTCATTTTCTCCTTATTCCTTCTCTTGCGAATATACTACTGTATATTATAAATTACGCGATGTAACATATATAAATTAGCCATGATGTTGAAAAGAATGTTCGAGGAACCCAACTTTCACCTAGAATATTGAAAGAGGTAGATGGAATGAGTGTTACCTAAGTCAATTACTCTAGATGTGGTTTCAAATCGCCCCATTTTACATTTTATAAGACAATTTCTTTGCTAAGTAAGAAGTGGATATTCACTAATTCCGTGTTCATCTATGCAAGGTGTTAAAGAAAAAAATCAAATTTCCTCTCACTAATTTTTCCTGAGATTTCTTACCGAAAATAATTTGTTGTAGAGTGGTTTCAAGTCTAAGCAGTTCTTTACGGTAATTAAGCTTTCTCGAATTACGAGATTGTTATCATAACGGATTCAGCATTCAGTCTGGTACCTCCACATTTTTAAGGTATTAGTACCTCTCTTTCTTGACCCTTTGAACAGATTTCAGTTGATCAAAGCAAAGCAAGAGATCGTCATCTTCTATTAAAGTGTTAACCTCATCAGTTTGTAATTTAAGACTCGGAAAATGGGACAAATCCCGACGTCCAATCTATTCTAGATATAAAAAGCTACTCTATGAAATTAAAATTAAAGAAAGATAATGCAGCCTATATCATCACCATGCAAATGCAAATTTAGGTGATTGAACGCACAGAATCTCTTATGCATCTTTTGTATCAATTAAATAATTACATTTATTTTCCTCTAAGAATAGCACGACCATGTCGGAGAGAAAATAAGCCCATTTCAAACAGTCGCCTTTGGATAGCCATCTCACTTCAGTTTGCAGGTGGAGAACGTCTAATACTTCATTGTTATGATACAAATTTGACGATAAATTCGTTAATTGGTGGGTGGCTCTTGATTCTGTTCAGTGGTTCCACAACAACGGTGGTGGGATTATAAAGACGAGAGCTCAAGAGACGGAAGAGACACGGAAGAGACAATGCTACTAAAAAAGAAAAGAAATAACTTTCTATATCAGCTGGATTATTATCAAAGATGAAAATGCAAAGTGCGAATTTGGAATATGGTTGACGCATTCGTTTACCCTTGTTCAATGCATTCGGAGGAATGCAGCAAAGAAAATTAAATATCGTGTGATTTGACTTACGGACAGGCGTAAAATTCTTTCAGTTAATACAAATCAAGGATAAGATTTGTTTTGAAAAATTGGATAAAAGAAGAAGTGGTTAAATCGAAAAGGGCAAACATTCTTAGAATTCGGTCAATTTTGTAAGAGGAGGAAATAAGGAAACCATAAAAACATACATCACGCTCGTGCTCCGATATTGTGATTGGATGACTAAACTGGCTAAAATTCACTCATTAATTATGAAAGGTCTCATTATAAATACCTTTGAGATGTTTTCGGGTTATTATTTGAGTCTCTATTAATTTAACAAAACACAGCCTAATTGTAATGAGAAACTCGGATGTATACTATCACCACTTTTATCATTATTGTAGGTACCACCGTTAACATGCTGGGTAACGGTCAAGCCTGGCAATATTTGAGTCTTGAACTGGTATGTAAAGTTGTTTATAAGGCAACCAAATCGTTAGCAATGTTAAAATATACACCACCTTGATTAAATGATGGTGCTAGGAAGAAACTTTTTGGTTTTATTAGGGAATCGTATGAGATCATCTTACGAGAAATTTTATGCTTAAAAATCAGTTTACAGATAATATATCGAAATATTGTTTTAATTATTTCCTTGCAAAATTTTTATAGATTTAATAAAACATTTTACTCGGTTATCTTTCTTTCTAGGCGCAATGGCAAATTAAAGATATTTTAGCCTGTTGTAAAAGGCCGTTGACAAATGAAGTCTGGACCAGTGACATCTCTAGAAAGTTCTTATCGAAATTCCAATATTATTTTCTCTGAGAAAAGTATTTATGGAATTATACTTGCTCATCATGTTAAAAACTGGTCAATATACATGATCCAGTATATTTGCACAGAAACGCAGGTAGATATTTAAATTGTCTTAATTTAACTCACTTTTATAAATGCCTCAATGCGCTACCAAAAAATTCAATCAGGCAGACATAATAAAATGATTCAAGGTTATAATAAGTGCTCAACTTACTCAAGTAAGAGACCATAACCCCGGGATCACGTGACTTATTAAAGTTAGATTAATTAAATAAATGTATTTCTTGCGAGCAAAGTCGTTCTTCTATCGCCACTTATTAACTGTGACACAAATGAACGCTACTTCGAAGGAAGATTCACGCAAATTCTACCATGTATCCACTTATAAAAGCAGTAATAGCAGTGCATTTCCGATCACTAGGCCAAGGAATGGTTTAAGGGAAATAACACTCGTCAAACTCCGCTATAATTATATTCCCGGATCTTCAAGCCTTTGTAGATGGACACAAGTTAAATACCGATCAATTTATAACTAATCCGATATCAGCATTAGGCATAAGGTATTCAAAAAATTGAAAGATTCTGCAGATAGATTTCTAAGCCATGTTTTCCCTCTTCTTTTGCCTCAAGAGTGCTATTGATGTTCTTTGAGTTCTGGTAATAGGAAAAAAATTAGATGAGGCTATATTTGGGATATAGGATGAATGTGGCAGCAATTCCCAAAGAAATGCTCTCATTATTTGCTTTATCACCCTTGTAGAATGCAGTTGGGCATTGTCATGACGAAAAAGGATACCATCGCACCAAATATTGAATTTAAATCTAAAATAGCGTATGCTGTATATTTAAAAATGAGAGAATGGAGATTTGTATGTGTTTTTTTACTACCAAGTTATAATAAACGACGTTTGATTCGTATCTCAAATGCAAGGAACTTTCAATATTTCAAGCATCCCAAGTGCATAAGTTCAAATATCGTCAACTTGCAACTTTTGCTTAAGCGTAGACAGGGCATGCCATCTTTGGCTGACCATCCAGGACGTATGGATTTTTGAAGTCTTTTTTCTTATTTTTTATCAATGATAGTTAGAAAAATAATATCCGTATTGTGTCTGATAACTACAACCACGGAAAGTTTAGATTAATCCTGATACATCAATTAAGAGAAAAGCAAAATTTTCAAAATAGAACATCGGGTTCAAAGTCGGGAGTTTTGTTCACCAGAGAGTTTATTCAGTAGGTGTGTGTCAGTTTGGTAGTTTAGTAAGATTGTTGTCGATCGGATTCAGGGGTTAACGACGGGGCCGGTATAACTGGGAACCACTGAAAGCAGTTCATATACGGCACTCAAGAGAAATGCATGCGCGCACATAACTTTGAATTGGCTAGCTGTTAGGTGTGTAGTAGAATCATGTTGCGTCTGTTGTTGTTGGTGGTGCAGAGTTGAATCAAAATAAAAAACGACAGGTAGTTATAAATAAGTTTACATGGTTTATAACTGACTAAATTTTAACTTTAGTGTTTTTATGTTAACACAGGATACTCAGTACAAGGTCATCCAGCTTGAAATATTTAATTGAATTCTGTTTCCGCCTGAATAGCCAACTTATTCTTTAGTTAGTTGGTTGGTTTTAAGCCCTTCTCGGTCGAGTTAAATAACTTGTGATAGACACATCGAAAATATGAAGAATTTTCCACTACATGGAGGAATATGTTTAGATATACATTTACGTTTACTCCAAGTTTGATTAACTACCCTTTATAAGATGGTCATACTACCAGAGTGAGAAGAGGAGACGTGCATACCAGCATATTTATTAGAATCCTGACACTGTTTGTGAGTGTGTGTGTACATGTGTGTAATCAAGAAGTATGTCCTGAGTGGTACATAAAAACCATTTTATGTGGTCGAAAAACACAAAGAGGTCTAGGCAGGATTTATCAGAATACGATGGATTAGAGTTGTGTGTCCAGGCAATTAGCTCTTACAACTTGCCCTAATCTCAACCCTATTTATTATTTTTTTCTGTAGGGGTTGGTTAGAGATATCAGTGCTTTGTTAATTTGCCAATTGGCCTTACAAACTCAATTAACTCTTACAATATAGCCGAAATTTAAAAATAACTGAAAAGCTTAATTAATATCGGTCTTCCCACTGCAGAATCGCAGCTCTTTAGAAACACTTTGTTTTTTCCAGACATCTATAGGCCATCAAATAGGAGTTCCACAAAGTTGCAGTGGTGATTAAGCGAGTTGCAGAGAGTCGAGAAAGGGAATTGATAATTCATCCATTGACCTAGTGTTATCAGATCCCTAAGCACTCCCCATCCAAGCTGTTTGATCAAATTCACCAAATAGTACTGAAGCTACTTTAATTTGACTCATCAGGAGTAGAGAGTGCAGAGGTAAATAGAAAGTTTTATCAAATACTCTTAGCCCAAAAAAATTTTGCATTATACGTTTGAAAGCTTTTTAGATACATGTAAAAGTATCGATGTCAGTAACACAAGTTTGCTTTCAGGGAATAATTAACATTTACCCTGTTTAATGCTGCGGAAATGCTCAACATGAGTCGTGAACAAGTGCAGTAATCAAATAGTCATTCGATTTCTTATATAGACATTTGATATATGGTAAATGACTACAAGGATGGTTTTGGTTTATAGTTATGCATTAAATTTACAATTTCTTCAAACTGTTCAAGTTGCATAAATGCAATGTAAAAGTACAAAATATCGATAACTCGAATTTTAACCCAAACTTACATCATCCTAACTATTGTAAAACTCATCATCTGGCTATTGACAAGCAAGTTGTGCCTCTCAAATGGTGTTGATATTAGGTTCCAGTGAATATAAACTTTTGCTAATTAATTAAGGAAATTTCGAAAATGTTATATGGCAAGTCCTCAAAGGCGTACAGCGCAAAAACTTATTGTTGATGCATTTCACTGATAGCTACCACAGGTGCATTTGCTCATAGTGGATGTGTTTTTGCATCCCTGTCACCGTGAAGAAGTGCTGCATTGGTTTGCATCCTACAATGACTTCTCCAATAAGTATTCACGCAAATGAGTTATTAAAGTGGACATCAAATTCTGATATGCATAAGCTGCCTATTAAATAAACAAATTCAGTGATGCAGCACCGAGAGTTTCCCGTTTGGGTTCAATAGGTAACCAAGTGCCTGTTACAAATTATTTACACCATGACAATAATTTGCCTGGTAACATATTTCCTGCCTGTGTGGAATACACACCAACCTTGCTCACAACGAGTGCCTCTACCTTAGGGCTATAGAATTTTGAAGTATCAGAAAAAATTGACAAAGTTTTGTCAAAAAACTGTTTCGAAAAAGTTTATTATTAATAAATTAGAATTTATTAAAATAAACAAATAATATGTTAATTTTTACAAGAGAACAAGGAAAAAAAGTTAGATAAATACTCTATTCAAAATTTTGCAAATCGTCGATGTAATTTTGAGCTATTTTCTTCGCTTAACACCTTCTGAAAGAGCTTAATTTATTTAAACATGACAAATGCTATTAAAGGGCCTTAAATGTTTCAATACGAGCCAGATACCAAAAAGATCCAAACAAGTTAATAGTTAGAACTCTTAAATTTTGTAGCCGAAGCAGAATACTTAATTAATGTACACTCTATTCTGAGAAAATATTTCCCTTCTTTGGGTCGATAAAGGCTCCAAATATTGGATAAAACCTTCCACTAATATTTGTCATCTCCACTCCTAATGAGCCAAAGTTTAGTAGCATGAGTACTATTCAACGAATTTAATCGATCAGCCTAGGTTGTCAGTCCTTACTATACGATGTAACTAGGTCACCCAATGTTTTATTACTTCTGTTTCACAGAAGTTTCAGCTTCACAGCAGATTTGTGGAACTTTTATTTGTTGGCCTATATAGGTTTAAACAAATGCAAAGTATGCTCCTACAGACCTAGGTTCTGAAGTAAGAACAACAATGTCAGATTTTTCAGCTATTTTTCACTGAAGCTTAAAATTGTGAGAGTGTATTGAGGTTGCAAAAGCAAAAAGTAATTTAACAAATCACTGATATCTTCAACCGGCCTCTGCACATAAATTTATAAATACTAATTTCCTTTATCAATGGGTTGATGAGCAACTTCGAATCCGTCTCCCGAATATCAACCACTTGTCTATGTAACATATATGGAATGCCTCGGTAAATAATTTGCCTGGCATGATAGAGAAGTAAACACAGTCTGTGTGAGCAAGTTTAGCACAGTGTTACTCAATACGTCGGATAAAAAAACATTTGACCTACTTTAAAGTTACCTCTGACCAATTTATTGTCAATTTAATAACAAAAAGGAAATCAAAATGATATTCTACAACCGAGAAAGCTGACATCAGCAATCAATCGATATCGAGCTTTATAGCTTTTGAATTTGATAAATAAAGCAAAATATTTAAGATTCATCATTGTAAATCACATTTCTACCTATAATTAAGTCTCACTTTTCTTTTTTCCGTATGGCATCTATGTTTCTATGTTTCTTTTCATCTGATGCTTCTCTATTTAGGTGGTATTAACACTGTTTTTATTTTCAAATGGCTTCAAATGCAGTTACCAATTTAAACGTCGTTGCGGAATATAATTTCTCGGTTTTTTATTTTAGTCTTCATAAACATATTTCTTATTTCACCTAGTTTCTAAATTCTAATTTAAAAGCGACAATATCTGACCACGTGCCATGAGGTCATTTGTTTCAATTCTTTAAGTGCGAATTCAAAACTTGAAGCTGACAAATTTTAGCAGAAATTCCGGAGTATATATTTTTTACAAATTTGCAGCCAGCTTACGTTGTGGCTACCCGGCTAAGCGCACCATTCTCACCACTGGCTCAGTGTGACTGCAGGTATGCAGTTTCGAGAGCCTAATCAATATAAGCTTCTCTGGCTTGCACAAGGCGTACCTAAAACTGGTCACCGGACTCAACTGTCGCCAGTCGAAGCCTGAGTCATGCCCTTTCAACATATTAAAAAGGTCCACCGTTTAAGTTATACCGAATGCTATGTCAGCATCAGGCAGCACAGCTAATTTCATCGTCAAATGCACATTGAAATATCTTTGCAAATACTTTACGGTTGCTAGGATTGAAATCGGCCAGCCAGAATAAGCTGATCAAGACAAGATTTGACCTTGATTAGGTACTGAAATTTGCTAAATCGATTGAAAACTGCCATCATTGGTCTAAAGGCTTAAATGTGAATATTTCAAACAAACATTGGATAACCTGCGGAAACCTTTGGTAGAGAAATCCCCTGTGAGGATTATTTAGATAATCATTTATCTCTCATAGTCTTTCTCACCAAATAGAAAACTGGAATCTCCCATATAGTACATGAGACAGAAAGCGGTTGGATGTAAAGTTGGATCAAGTTATGGTAAGCGGATTTTGAAATGTTTTCAAATGTAAACTAACTAACCCAATTGGATTAGTGCTTCTTTCGCCAAGTTGCATCTGCTGATAAAACTATACTATTCCAATTTGTTTCCTGAGCAAGGCAGGCCTCTTTTAACAGACTATCCGGGCCGTGTGGACTTTAAGTGCTTTCTTATTGATCAGTTCTGCTATGTGATAAAACTAAAATGAGTTTGATAAATAGTCCCCGTACTCTATCCATGAACTAAAATGACTGAAAGCTTAGATTTATCCCGCTGCCGATTTGATACTCCAATTAAGTGACGAGCAATATTTCCAATTTGAAACATCAAGAGCAAAGTAAGAATTATTATTCTTAAGAGCGTTTATTTGGTAAGTATGTGCGTGCCAGTTTGAGCGCATATTCGGATTGGTGTTGACCCAATTCAGTGGTTAACCGTGGCAACAACATACCTGGGAACCAGTGAGGGCAGTTCATATTCGCTACTCATAAGAAAAGAATTAATTACGGGATGGCTACCTGCTAGATGGAGCGTCAAGAAGTTATGTTCCGCCCTACAGTTGTAGGTGTTGACAAAATTAATCAAACATTGAAAACAAGTATTGGTTATAAATAACTTTACTTAATTTATAGTGAGTTTTTTTAAGGATATGATACTAAGTTCAAGGTAAGCACGCTTAAAACTATTAAAGAGAAATATGTTTCCCCCTAACCAACAACCATAATTAGAGTCTTCATAAGGTCATAAAGTAAGAATGAATGCTGGTTGTAGGCACTTCACTGTAAACTAACAATGGATGTTTATTCAACTGTTACAGCCTAGCCGAAAATTCAACGAACTGTGTGCTACATTAAGGTATATATTCAGGATCTCTCTTAGATGGATTAACTACACTGTATAAGATGGTCCCACTCCCGGAGGGAGAAGAGGAGACGGGCCATCGTTACGTTTATTAGAAGCCTGAAGCTGTGTGTGTAGATGCGAGTAAGTACCAAGCGGTTTGTGAGACGCACACTCAAACGGTTTTATGCAGTCGACCTGGAATTCAGATAAAGGTCTAGGCAGGCATTATCTGAATGTGATAGATTATGCCTCAATTGGCTCTTAAAATGTGCCCTAGTTCCGAAAGTATGTATTTTAATAAACAAATTTAACAAAACGAAGTACCTTTCAGCAGAAACAGCTATTTATGTAATATTTATTTGTAGCATTAGATCAATTGTTAGCTCAAAATTTGTAATAAACCTAATATTTACACTAAAAGCAGGAACAAACCTTGATATACTGATACATAAATAAGAACTTTGAACTGCCATTCAACTATCCTTTAAAATTAAAAAAAACCCGAAAAGCCCATTTTCATCTTGTTGGAGGTTGAAAAATAGGTTGTTTTTTTATATTGGCAAAGACACCAGCCTACTTGTATAATAATACGATTTCATATAAGAAAGCTTGATTTGAAACTAATGTTCCAATTCAATATTTGATCAAAAAGTTCACCATGGAAGAGAGTTAGCAAAGATGTACTGAGAGGAAGTGCATCGCATCATTGCCTCAATCAAACAGTTCGATTTGTTCAACCTGGTGCTGTTCATGCCTTCGCACAATTTGTTAAAGCTAGGTAATATACCACCAGAATGGATGAATATTTACCCAAAAACAAATACTCAAACTCACTGGATACGAATTTCTGGTCGGTTTTAACACATAGTATACCTTGCATCCTTCCTTTGTTAATTTTTCGAAATTCGTATATGCTACCTATAAGTATCAGTAGTTGGATAAGCAATGTTGAGACATTTTGACTAAAAAGTAAACGCTAATCTGTGTAAAAGATGTGGTAGTGCTTTAGAAAAGCATTCATTTCATAGACGTAATGTAAGCTTGTGCTTTGATTAATAAATATTGTGACAGTGAGTTAAGCATAAAATTTGGGAGCAAGTGCTGTATTTAGATTTGCCTCAATCTATTTACCTAGGGATTCAGTCTGTTTATTGAAATTCAGCAATTTTTGGTAGGCATTTTAGACCTATGAAACGACCAAACGAAAAAGTACTGATCACACTAAGTTCTGATGCAATTATCAGAATCAGAAATGCCAATTCCCACTACCTAGTTCATACGTATTTTGTAAAAGCATCACGCAGACTGGCGTGTTAACATGTAAATTATTTCAAAATCTGTCGAGGTGAAGTCACTACGAGCATTTTACAGATGGTTAAGCGACGATGAGTATAATTCTTTCTGGCGTGAACGTTGGAGTGTTCACCCAGTCGCCAGCGAGATTTAAATTAGATGAAAGCAGTATGCTTCACACCTTTGAAGATTTTTCTTTAATATGGATTAATTTAAGGCACAGGCTACATAGATGTCGTTGCCACAGCAGAAAAGTAGCAATTACATGCTTACTTTTTTAAAACAGTTCCTTCGACACCTTTTTCAAAAACTCTCCGTTAGTTCCTTTACCTTGCTTCCTTAGATTGAGAAATCGAATGGCCATATCATAACGATGCAAAGGACTTCGCAAAATGAGGAAACTTGAAAATTCAATCATTATTGTCACGTTCTGCGAAAACGAAAAAACCCTTAATTAGTTCAGCTTAACTGTGAAATCGTCTTAAATCGAATCATGAAAGAATTTGCTTTAAAAACTCCTAGGAGAATTATAGTGCTGCTCAAGAGGCGGCTTTGACGACGACGCTAAAACAGTGTTTGATAATGCCAAAATCCATACAGATAGGGAAATCTTTCAGCTGAAACCGATGGCCATAATATGCATTGATTGAAATCGGTCATTTTACCGAAACGCCAAAAATGCATTTTTCTAAGTCGCTCAATCTTAGCATTGAGATGTGAATATTTGGGGGATGTTTATCTTTCTAAACCGAAAAAGGTCGCTTATCAGCCACTTTGAACACAGGTTTGGATTTTCTGATTTGGCGAATCTGTTGTTTAAAAAATCTAAGGTATGCAAGTTTTGCCTACTGTGTGAACTTGTGTTTGTATATATTATATACTTGCATACTATATTGCATAGCGTTTGATTTCCTTTCTGTAGTCAAGTCATCGCTAGACTACAATCAAGAACATTATTGGTTAGTAATACTGATAATAAAGGTGATTTTCTTTCGTCGTCTATGTAAAAGTGCAAGGAACTGGGTAAAAGTGAGTACGTATTCACAATCAAACGTTGCTAACTTATTCAAAGCTACTTTATACTGAATAATTTTTATGATTATTCAAATGATTCTTTGAAGACATATTAAAGACATAATTAAAGTTTCGAGTTGTAGACATCCTAATCCCTAATTCTACATTTTTTGCTTAGCGTTTGTTGAAGTAAACAATGCTGTTGTCCAGTTAAAAATTGGAATTTAATTGACTATCACTCTTCATACCAACTAAGTGCATAGGCATTTATATTTAAATATTGGGTTATATGCTATCTATTGAGAGCGACCGATCAGGTGGAATTATTCAATCTATCATTGCACTCTTGCCGGTATCGGCTTAAACATGCATTTAAAAATCTCCGCTATCTTGATAAAACAGGTTTGGTTTTTATGATTGCAAGGAGAATACTGTGTAATAAAAAGTGTATCAATTTTTAGGAAAATTTAGTTACACTAAACGGATCTCTCACATGACGACTTTCTTTTACGGGTACGCATCTGGTGGGATGGTGAGTATCCATCGTCCACCCGCATCGGATTAATGTCGCCTTTTAAAACGTAGACATGATTTCCATTTTTGATATTTTTGCATCTCCCATCCTTTGCATGGCATGCAAGAAATGATCAACAGAGTCGAAGTTTAGAAAGTGTTACAATCTCTCCCTTCACGTACTCCCGTATTGGAATTTGCGAACTTAGATATTCCAGCTAAAGAGTGCGAAGGATTGCAAATATGCAAAGCATAGCTATATTAACTAGTATAGAAGTATTGCAAATTCGAATACTCCCGCAGCCTTGGAAGGACCTGCATTGGTGTCACTTTTTTCAGTCGTCATCACGGTGTTCAGGTGTGAACTATGACTGTCCATGACTACCGTTTTAGCTCCAATTGTAAATTTTATATAACACATAAAGTAGGTTTAAAAGTATAAATATTTCGAAAATAACCAGTAATACCATATCAAAAATTGTACCTTATTAAAAGGCATTACAATATGATGCTAACAATCTTCCGTAAAAATATATAAATATAAAACATGCCAGATTGTACTTCATGGAAGCATGCTTATTTTACTATTTGAAAAGCAAATTATTATTATTCGTATGATCAAAAATAAATTGAGTAATACTCAAGGGGAGCCAGTAAGACTCACATTAACTTAGGCTGATGATTTATTTGTGACTGAGAATAGTATGTCTCGTTTACTTATCTCCTTGTTGGTATATTTCAGGGATATTTGTCCACCACAGCGACAATGTACAATGTGTTCATTCGCAGAAGCAAACCTTTTGGCGTAACTAGCTGTCTTTCATATCAAAATTGATCTGTCAAATATCATTACTCAAGATCTAGTGAATAAATTAAAAAATTCAGCTTTCAAATACAAGCAAATGGCAATAAACACGTAAATTGGTTTCAAATTGAGAACTATAATGAAGGAGCATTTATGAATGGTGCAGAATCTCGTTGTATGTGCGTCTACTACAGTTACTACTAGAATGGATTGGTACGACTTTCGTATTTTGTAATTGCGGTGTTCATTTATGGTAAGGTATTGACATAAAGTAGATAAAAGGAGCTAACCATTGGTGACAGTTGGGGATTTTAAAATTCTAATTGAAATAATCGTCTTTTTGTTGCCAATTAATCGGCCATTGTACGATCTCATTTCTTTATCGCCTTTATCTCGAGTTTCATTCAATGGCTTAAAATAAATAAGGAGCTTCGAAACGGCCAAGCTATTAATTCATTCGCTATGAAATAAATATTCACCCTTCTAGAACATACATGTGGGGCAGTTTTACAACCTAACTATTGGGTTTTGTATGGGTTCCAAAAGGCACTATATCACATTACAATTTTCAGTGGTTAATCACGTGTCATATCGTCTAGCAATTCGTTTTCAGACAAATCAACCAACTCCGAAATAATCAAGATCCTACTGCTCATATTAAAACGGATTTATTTTACTTTATCGTTGATTCTGGGACTTATTGATAGTAGTACAACACCTTATACATGGAGGTGGATCGTATTTGCCATAGGTATTCATGATTATGGGATCATTCCAACGGAATTCGGAAAGGGAAATGATCTAAACTAAGATTGGATGTGGAACGTTTCACAAACTCGGTAGACCGAGCTGCGTGTCTGGGAAGCAATTCAGTATTTATCTTGCAGCATTTCAATAGCTGTCCTGATGCTGAGCGGGGATGATAATTTGGGGCTTGATCATTGCGCCAGAAGGCCATTAAACACGTTATTATAATAATCATTTTTAAAATTTAAGTTTCCAACAAGTCTCACCACATCGACTAATTTGTCAGAATTAGATGCTAGAGTTATTTGTTACTATCTAGGTGAATGGTTTTATCTAACGAAACTCAGTAAGAAGCCACTTCAAAATATACCTATATATGTACTTACATATATATATATATATATACTTTTATACATATATTACTGAGAGATTCCTAAAGCTAAATTAAAATACTACTTCTTAACATATCCTTGTCTAATAAAAAGAGCAGATTAAGCATATTATGGTTTCATTTTAAACAATGTTACAAATGTTTTCTTTCGCTATTGGCATTTTTCATTATTAATATGAATGAAATGTACGAGATAGAATAAGCTGAATGCTATTCATTCTTCATGGGGATAAATATAGTTATCAACAATGACAATCTTCATTAATTTAGCTGCAACTCGTTTCCATTCATTCTAGAGTGGGAATCAATGGAACCAACTAAGATTATCATTGCCTAAAAAAACTTGCATTACCATCAGATTACTGATGAACATCAAACAGGATACTCAGACCAATGCCCTATGAATAACGCCACCCATCACTGAGAATGGAATCACTGTCAGCAAAAATGATAGTTTTAAGTTCCTTAAGTGTTCAGAAATTGCTTTTCAACCCTGCATTTATTGAATCAATTTTCGAGCAGCTATTATTACACAATTTCTCTAGTCCCGTTTCGTTCACTACTTACAAGTGGTCATAACGAGCTTAGAAATTGTTTGGATGCCGTTAATAAAAGCATTTTGGGATTGGCAAACAACATCTGTGTTATGGAGAATCTGTATTTTAATAAGGTATTTTTTACAGTTGCAGCAATTAGAAGATATTGCACCTTTAATGCAAAACTATACCCAAATGTCATTAGTGTCATCATATAACAGATATTATAAGAATTCGAATCACGACGTCATTCCTGCATATTTTTACGCAAACAGAAACTCTGGCTGCTAAATGGCAAAAGACTCCATGTTAATATACAATGTGGCTACGTAGAAAGATACTTATGCTAGCATTTATAAAATTGTGCCATTTAAGATTTTTGCAAATCAATTTTAAATGCACGTATTAACACTTTCTTTACAGAGCCATAACCACCTGCTAGTCTTCCCTTTCTTTGGGGCCAATGTATTGGGATTTTTTCCCAGTGTCCGTGGTTTGGCATACCGAATGTATCCTTTGATATCCGTTTATCGAATATATTCGCGAAATCAGCGCAATATCATCTATCTCATCTTGAAAACATGGCAGGGAGAGCGGATTAATGTATAAAATCAGCCAAGCCAGAAATGATGATTTTATCATAATGGAATGATTACTTTAAGCGATTCTGAAATAAATATGATTGAAAGTGGCCGCATTACGTAAAGTTTTTAGTTATTGTTTGAAATGCAGGTGTTGCCAAGCCTACCACTAGAATTCCCATGTCAAAAATTGAAAATTTAAAGCACGATAAATACCTCTATGGTTCAAGATATCGCTAGCTACTAATATACCAAATCGATGGTGCTCACTCTATCAAGATGCTTCACAGCCGGATGCCTATCCTGTGTAGGGTTGCGGACACATCTTTGTTAAAGAGCGCATTGATGCAGTGAGCGAAATATCATCCATTTATCCCATTGGTGATTGCATCTTTCATACAATAGATAAATTAACGGCCAGGCATAACGCTACACTTATATTAACAATTCCTCAATGCCTTATTTTCGTGCACAATGGGATTGAAACAAGTATCCAAATCCGTCAAATTCGATACATTTTCTCGAGGAAGACAATCGACAACAATCGACAACATAAAATAACTGTAAAATTTCCTCAGGTTAATAATCTTTTCAGTGATATTTCAGTCTCCTACCTCATTTTGCTCCTCTAAAAAGGTTATTCATATTCCTCCTTCGCAAAAATAGGCAGAAAAAGGCCGCATTTAGTCTCCTAAACGGAACCTTGGGTATATCCAAAATTAATTATGGTCCTTATACATTTCCTTGCAAAAATGTGTTTATACATTCCAATGTCCTTAATCGAATGATAGCAAAGTAAAGCCACTCCTTGAAAAAATACGGTGGATAAAATTCAAGTGCATTTCCTTCCAACATCAAATTAATTTGTAGGCCCTTGTATTTGCATTTGTATTTGCAAACACTAACAAGCCTTTAAGTGGCATTTCTAAGTTTAAAGCTGATCGATTTTTGAAGAAATTCCGGAGTATTTTTACCGTGTTCAGTTAGCTTACGTTGAGGCGGCCTGGTTAAACGCCCAATTCTCACCACTGGCTCAGCGCGACTGCAGGTATGCACTTTCGACAGCCTAATCAATATCAGGTTATCTACCTAAGCCTAAGTCATGCCCTTTTCCCGAGACCATAATCACTACCTAACTGTCACCTACTGGCAAGCATATTTTCTACCTGTGGGATCGGGACCACCTTATTCGGGGCTGTTAGTCAATCATGTAGAAAACCTAAAAGAAGTCTTTCAGCTACAAGGTATAAACGAGGGCCATGATGCTCAGAACTTCAAATATATAACCAGACGACGTAACAGTTGTCCTTGCTCCTTGATAGACACATTAAGTACAACAGTTTTGGTGTACTGCAAATAACGGTCATTTTGTGTAGAGAAATGCCTTTGCATAGAAAATTAATGATTTTTGCAAAGATCACTAATATAGCTTTAGTAATTTATTCGTCGGCTATTATGTTTGCAACTCGCATTTGAACCATATTTTTACCCTATATATTAGATTTGAGAGAAATTTTATTGTGCAAATAAATCATATATCTAGTTTCAATCCAGTTCAAGATTAAATGTAACCACTTCCATGGCGATATAAGCAGGGATTTGAAAGCGAATATTGCCCTTGGAATAATCTGACGGCAATTGGGTAAGTAAGCTGGCACTGCACCTGACTGTCAACGTAAATGGTACTCTTAATTCCTTTACAAGTTAACCTAATGCGTTTGAACTTTGTAGTCATTCAATCACTTTTAAATTAGCAACTATTTTGCAATTTCTCATGTTTGATTTTGTTCACAAATTACAATTTGTATTGAAGGTGAATGTGGGGATCCAGAGAGGTTGATTTTACTCAGATCCACGAAGGCTTTGGAACACCAAACCTTTCTCAACTGCGAAATCTACATTTTTTTCATTGTAGACAGCTCTTACTCTCAATTAGTCACAAAAACAACAAATCGATGCCTGTTCTGAAAAAAATATTGTATTCCCTTTGACACCAAACGTCACTTTGGAGACGAATAGTAGTGTAGTCGGGAAGGCAAAATTAAACGAACTTATTAACGACTATCTCTGATAAGCTCATTTATAAATTGCTGGTGGCTACTGAATGTCTTCATTATCTTTGATTTCATATCAAATGCCACTTGTTCGGCATAATATTAACTCATGTATGCATTTTGCATTCGAAATCGGTAGCTGCATTATAGGCTTACTAAATGGACGCATTCAAATTACTCACCTTTCACTGGCAAGATAGAATTATAATAGAGCAATTGGCTGACTAGAATAATGGCCATCATCGGCTCGTTTATGGCGTTTTGACAAACTGATTATTGTCCATCAAACATCATTAAGGCCCTCGATTACGACTAAGAGGAATCCTTTTCATTAAGTATTTCGACAATATCAAACACTTTTGTTAACGTCGTCGTCAAAGCAGTTGTTTCATCAACTTTATTTGTCCCCATTGAGTTGAGGAAACTTCTTCTACTCATGCATTCACACTTTAGAGGGATTGAACAATTGCAACTTTTTTCAAAAAAACTGTCATTGTCGATCGAATTCTCGATTTCTCTAATCTTTCGAAATCGCAGGCATCGCCATAACATGTCATTAGATTTCTCATTCAGAGGCACTAGGCCGGTGGCACTACCCGAAGGAAAGCTTTTAAAGAAGTCGACATGTAATTGCTTCTTCCTCGCTATGCTGACGACGCTTATGTAGCCTGTCATTCGTCTTTCTTACTTTCTAATCACAACACATAGAAGGATAAACTTCAAAATTGTGAAGTCTACTGCTTTCATTCAAGTTGGATCTAGTTAGGGACTGATTGAAACCTAAATGTTCACGCCTCAATGATTTATACTCATCGTCACCCATCCAGCAGATAAATAATCATACTGACTTCATTTCGGCAAATTTTGAACTACAAAAGTTATTTATGAACAGGTTAATGGATACCCCTTAAAAGAGCCATATTACGCATTTAAAATTCGCATTTCTAATGTAATCTTACTTTAAACTATAGAATTTCCACTACAGCCTGATGTACAGGTTACAGGACATGTCGAAACGCCTTTTCTTCTACTTTATCATAGGCCAGAAAGGCCTATCAAAAATTATTTTAATTCAACTTCTACGATACACATTCCTCGTTGTATAGACAAAGGTAAGAACAATTGTAGTACTTGCTCCAAATAAATGCGTTCAACTCACAGCCAAAAATGGAATAACTATTTAAAAGTATGCATGCATTCAATGGAATGAATTATTTACCTAAGTAATAGTAAGTAAATAGTAAAGCAACTTTAACTATGATTATTGTTCATTTACAAGAAGAATGACCTAAACTGTCTCGTACGTCTACTCCTGTATAAAAGTAGTATACTTTATTTTCACAGCCTAAATATGAAAGGGTTCGCAGTAAAATTGTAAATTCACGTTCTAGGATTTAATTGTCTGTTCCTGCTTTTGGTAAAAGTAAGAGGTTTGTAACAATGTTGAGCTAATCATGAATGTCGTGAAGTAAAAATTTAAATAAATAAATAAATATATGCTACTCTAAAGTGCCAAAGACACGGCATTACCAAACGGCTTTAATATTTTTTTAATATCATAGGCCTGAGAGGCCTACCAAAAATTGAATGCTACTTTAGTTAACCGGGTTGAGATTTGCCTAAGGAGACATAGGCACATGCAAATGCAGCACTTTCTCCCATTTAGTGTGTTCAGCTAAATGCCATCAAATGTAATAGCCATAGAGCATGTTTACATAGGTCATATCATATGATTCTTTTTCTTAAACATTACCACACCTGTTACACAGATGTAAACAAAGATGCCAAGAAATGTAGCGCTTGATCCCAGTTAGTTTGTTCAATTCACTGCCATCAAATTTAATGACGATGGAACATGTGAACCTATATTATATCATATGAATTGTTTTCTGAAGCATTTCCACAACTTTTGAATCAATTAGTGTGTATTTATGGAAAGAATGACTCAAACTTTCTTATTCATCTACTCATGTATAACACTAGTATATACCGTGTTTTCAAAATTGTATTAAGGAAGGGTTTTATGATATATTAACCGTAAATAAGATGCAGTGTTTCGCATCTAGTAATTTCATGCATTTATTTATGGGCAAATAGTTATATTTTCTGGCTTGTACGATGTAAGCTTTACCTTCTTAAGATAATATATGTGCACCTAGATGTTGAACAGATTGAAACATTTGATTAAGATAATGATGCGATGCACTTGCTCTCACTATATCTTAGTAAACAATCTTGCAATGTTGATATTTCACGCCAATATTAATCAGGACTATTGTTTTCAAATCAAATCTTATTTTTCTAGGTTTATTTATTTGATAAGTAGAATGCACTCCTTTTCGCCAAAATAAGCACTCTTTCATGAATCATAAAACAAAAGGGGACTCAGTGTTTCTTTCTGCAGTTAATAGACGATGTATATTCACAATATTTATGGGTTTATTCAATATGGCTCATATGCTCTTAGTACAAAAATGTTTTTTACTTGCAATTTTAGAGCTAATTATTAATATAACAATGCAAAGAAACAGCTGTTTAAGATGAAAAGTAATTGATTTTTAAGATTTTTATTACTATATGTATACACGCAAGGTATTGATAGATTCGTATTCTGAGATACACTTGCCTGGCTAGACAACTCTAATCTGCCTGGGCCTTTACCGGACTTCCAAGTTCACTCATACCCCTTGTGATCTTACACCTCATAAAACGGTTGGGTGCACGAATCGGAACACAATTTATACTTACGCATATCTACACACACAATCCCACACAGCATAAGGCCTCTAATAAACGCACTGATGCGCACCTATCCTCTTCTCCCACCGGGTTTGGGCCCCTATTATTCAGGGTAGTTAAGCCATTTTGGAAAAAAGTTTAAATGTATATATATATATATATATGGCATACATATTCACAGACGTCAAGGTTAAAACATTCATTTTAGAAATATTTTTCGTTGGATACACTAGGCAAAAAAAAACGTTTTTCGGAAACCAATGTAGAAACCTAAATATTTAAATTATGCCTTGCACATCATATAACAAAACACCGCTTTATGAACATATACAGTATTAAAATAAAGCTAAGTATAAAATAATTTTGAATATGCTGCTTTGACTTACTTTCATTATTGGATGCTTAGGGGGTTCACATTTTGTATTACAAATGAATATCAGAACATAAATAAAGCATTATTCAACCAATTAATTTGCAGTTCATCTTTATTATATTTGCCATTAAGGCAGGAAAAGCCTATATTGCGCAGATATTTTAACCGCTAATCGGGGACCTATATTATTATTATAAAATAGGAATTAACGATAACGAAGAACTATTTATATTCATTCAGACAAACTTGTCAAAATAAATTATTGTAGATTATAAGTATTCATCATTGCAGTTTAGTTCATTATCGTTAATTGCAGTTTCGTTCGGAATTTCATCACCCTTTAGGTTGTGAAAACCATGGCTTGCGGTGGCAGTTAATTGCATTATTCATAAAAGGAAGAATAAAATATATATTTTCTCGCAAATTTGTTTGAGAAAAACTTGTGTTAATAATCAACAAAGGATGTGACAGAAAATTGCAAAAGAGAATGCCAAGCCTGTTTTAAAAATGCATTTATTTATTTATTTTGAATGAATTATCGAAGAAAACGGGTAAATTAACAGGCAATTTGGTGCATTTGGTAAAATTACAAGCGCACACCATTTCTGGCTTCTTAATTTCACTTAACAAAACTCAAAAAGACTGTGTGTATTAATACAGTATATAGTCATTTTATAAAGTATGGAATACTGTATAGGAAACAGATCTGTTTTAGTCTTAGTTTGAAGGCTATAATTAAGAACAATCTAGAGTAAACAATCATGTTTTTCATAGACAGGTGGAACAAATTTCACCCTAAAATAGGACAAATAATTGCGGGAGCGTCACTTTTATTTTACACCGTAACATTAATTGAACATCGATTCTCTTATAAAAAGTTGAGTTTTCAATTCATGTGTAAATTATTTAATAAATAATAACTACTAATTGTTACTCCGTTACCTGAGATTTTCTCGCAATACGATATTGGATAAAAAGGATAATAGAAGATTATTGCAAATTCAGACAATCTCTAAAATGTTGAATGATTGCTATTCAAAGATTAAAACAGAGACTGCCCAAATATACATACGTGCAGACAGGCCAAATGAAAGCACGCGCTATGCACCAAGATGACATTCAATTAGCGGGTATTGTAAAATCAAAATTGAGAACGTGTTAAATGAGGAGGCTGAATTACCTAAATAGCGGTAAAGATATAGCGATCACGTCCCATCTCGCCGAGAGAGGGGTAATGCAACAATTATCAGTTAGCATGAAAAATGTGCTAATTAATAGTTTGATAATCCCAAAAGCAACTTTTGGAAGGCGAACTTGGGCATAGAGGCTGAACGTGAGGCTCGAGTTTTCTGCTATGGTTATTGAGAGACCTGTAAAACCGGGATTTGTAAATCAAAATAGATGTCTTCAAAGAAAGTCAATGCATACTTTTTGATTGTCCATGAACCAAAATAACGGTATAGCATTTTCAAAAAAAACAAGCTCGAAAAACTAAAATATAAGTAGGCTGCCTAAATATCTTTTATTTCACTTTTGCTTGAACCTCAATTTTCTGAATTAATTCCACTACGGTCATTTTGCAATTGTACACCAAATTCGGCTTCTTAATCTCTCTTAACAAAACTCAACATTTTCACTTCTTGTTTAAATTAATATGAGTTTTTATCCTCTAATATAAGCCAAACCATGGAACAGTGTATTTCATTTCAAAAAGGCGCTCACTTCTGAAGTATGGAATAATTTATACGAAACGGACCCGGTTTGAGTCTTACCTACAACACTAGCAATTTTTCGTAATTTAACTGTCAAATTAAATTACAGCAATATTCGCAAAAAAATATTTGGCTCAAAGTTGAGGATTTAAGTCGTATCAACTATTTTATGAAAAAAAGCGCAGGCATCATCATGCTACACAATCACGGACAGAAAACACTTCACCTTGTCCACGCGGGCTTCCAACTAATATAACAAATAAGCCACTAAATGGAGTGTGATTTTCCTTAATGCCATATATTTATTTTCTCGTCTTATCTTATCAAACACGCGATTTTTTTAAGTTTTATAAAAATAAGCTTGAATGTTAAAGCGTAGTTTGGTGATTCACATCGCTAAATTTTTTTTAAATATAGGAAACGTTGAATAGATAATTAGACAAGATGAATGTTCGAATTATAGCCATTAACTAGATCCCAAGTGACTGATGCTACGGTTATTTTCAAGTGTTCGCCTCCTTGCAGTTAATGAAATGTAATGCATGGTGCAATCCAGCTAGCCAGGCATCAATTGGAGATTTCAAATCGGTCCCTGAGCAGGTTAAACTTCAATTTTACTGGGTTAAGTGGAAGTAGGCCAAGAATTTCCAGCTTTTCAAACGCACGAAACCGCAGAGAAGGACGTATAGTTTGATTTTTCCATTCAAATATAGATTTAAACTTCCTAGTTTTGCTGAGAGAGCTGGAGAGAAGGCAAAGTAATTCACATAATCGTAACCATTAACCCATTAAAGTATTTATGTTTTTCGTTAAACGTCCAATTGCCAACAAATAAAACTGCGTAGGACACTGTTTCACGTGGAAATTATGCATGGCGTTGGCCACATAGTATTGCAACGTGGGTTCAACTGTACTTGAATTGAAATGCTCGAAATCTCTGCACACTTTTAAGGATGAAAAATTGTCTTAGTGCTGCGAATTGGGCACACCTTTTTGGCCATGAACCACCTTGTAGGAAGGCCCCGATGAACAGCCCAAGGCACTGACAACAGACATCAAAACCAGGGACCCTCGGTTGTTTTCCTAATCAAGAAATAACTATTAACTAATTTGGTAACTTTGTTTTTCACTCTTTTTCAACGTCAAACATAACTAACAATCAACGTAATAACTTGAGCTGCTAAGTACTTTTACAGGGCTAAAGGCAAAAGTTGGTAAAATTACTGAAAATCCGTTAACAATTTATGCCTCTATTGCAAACAAGGAATCAATTTAAGAGTTGCGGTTGGTTATTTCAAAAGAACGACTGTACGCTCCTAATATTAAAGTAGTTGAATATCTTTAAAATCAAATTTATGTTTGGGAAAACTTTCCTTGATATGACCTATTTTAGTAACCTGATCTGGCTGGCTGTGAACACTAATGCAATAAATTTTTTTCCTATGTATTGCAAACGGCATGTTAGATATTCCGTATCCATAAAGAAAAATTTACTCTTTAATCAAGAATTTAGACATTATTAAAATTTCATTTCTCTGTAGAATGAGTTCATTTCATTATCAAATCCGTGGCCCTTAATAGAGATAATTTTGCTTTAATCATCAGAGCAATATATTATATCCAACTGCAAAGCTTTTGCTAAACTAAAAAAATTATAGTTATTTTCTGAGATTTGTGAATTTAACTAAAGGTTCAGAGGTCTAAGATTTTAAGAGTCCTTAACAGAACATGATTGCATGCATTGACTAATTGTTAGGAAAATAGACCTCATGGAATATAGTCAACACCCAGAGACGGTTTCGTACCAAATGCTGTCAAATTCCTTAGTTGCAAACTTAATATTCTGTGATTTCCTAATTTCACATTACCTAAAATGCAGCCGCGAGAAATTTCAGTATGCAGAATTTCATTGAAGAGCCTTATTAACTACTTTTCAGTCGCAGTTCTCTTATATTTCGGAGGTAGGAAATTAAATTTCTAAATGATATTAATCTCACCAAACATGTACAATGCGTTGGCATGGTTTCTGAATTATCTTCATCAATTTAAAAGAATATGGAAAGTTATTTTGATGACATCTGCAGATAACCCCTTGAAGTTGCTAGGGACAGGTGATTCACAGTAAATGCAGGCAAGAAACAAGAAAAACAGCCTGCACACATGGAAGGTGTTACATAACTGACCGAAAAAAGAGTATCTATAATTCTTCAACTTCGTCTTTTTCATGATATTGATGTAAAATTTAATTTGCAGCCTGGCAACTATAAATTCAACTTACTGACTAATAGTCCTCATGATATCTTAGATGTCGAATTTCATTTAATCATTTATAATAAAGCATTGGATCATACGTCAAACAGTTCTCAATCCGCACACCACTGAGTGGTAATGCGATCAACCAAACTCAGCCTTTGTCCGTCTTTCACGGAGAAACTGTGCAGGTAATAAAACGGAATTGTGCCAATTTCGCTACTTGAATCAAGGTATTAAAGGTGATGCAGATATATATATATATATATAATTATATATAAAATTATTATATATAAATTCTATATATAAAAAATAAAATTATATATACATTATCTCGGTGCCTGTAGGGTAACACTTTAAAACTCACAATATATCTCAGACGCGGATTGTGAGGTACAGTAGAAACACCGTTCAATTTACTTGTCCTAGCAGTTTTTTAATGCCTGCACCATTGTATTGCTGCAATGTTGGAATGATTGTAAAACATGTTTTCCTTACTGCAGTAAGAGTTCAGGAATTGGAAGGGCTGTATGTTTAAAAATGTAAAGAGACATAATATCCAATGTCATGTTTTCAAATACAATTAAAGCTGAATATAGGATAATTAGTAAACCGTTGTCATTTGCGAGAGCTCTTAGTGAATGTGTGCATTTAGAACGTCAGTAACCAGCGAAAATGCCAATTTGTATGTATTTGAGAGACATGTAATTAAGCGTTTTGACACAGCACGTAAATGTAAAGGATATCAGCTTTAATAGAAAGATGAAATTGTTTAGGAGCCTATTCCTAAAACTATTTTTAAATATCTTGAGTTCTTTCTAATTGCCTCAATAATGCTAGGGTGTCTGATTATTCTGTAATTTTGCAATTAGAAGTGTTGTCATGACCAAAGATTAGCTAGGTCGAAAAATATATGTGCAAATTGGATTTCCAGAAGATTTATATGGTTACCATTGGGATCTAGTTCCTGATTTGCAATGCTTAATTTTAATTAAATACTCAACTGATAATATTTAGATACCACCATTACTATTTTAATGAAAAGACCAGCTCTTTCGGTGTCTATAAAAGCGAATTACGGCATTTTAAAAAATAAAGAGTTCTAAATGTCACCAGATCTTTCGCTGGCAAAGTTGTTGAATAGGAGCAGAATTAAAGCAATGGAGATGATTTGGCCAAGAGCAAGAAAACCAGATTTGTCAACACTCTGACTCGGGACGCAAGAAATTTCGAAAATCATTGAAAACCTGGGAAGTTAATGCGACATTCTTACAGCCAAAGATCTTCAAGAATCCGAAGGAGCAATAAGGCACATCAATCATCTTGACTGTGGATATAAACCAAACGCTCTTAGGCAAGGTCATTAGTTAAGATAATAATTTAATGCCTGCAAGCGACTCTTAAACACATTCAGGCACCCAGAAAACAGAATAATTTTGTATTTTTATCCCCTGGGACAAAAAAAATTCGACCTGGGTCAATCCAAGTAATGGCTGGCTATGTGTTAACCCAGCAACTAAGGTTCCAACAGCGCACGAGGTTTCTAGCTTGTTTTCACCCCACACGGCCTTAAAGTCAATGCGGATGCCTATATCGGAGAGACACTTTGAAACTTTGTTAAACTCTGGATAGATAGCGTAGCCAATCGATGAAGGGCCTATGTCTACAATTATGATTAGTCTCCATCACATCCACATAACTATCAAAACCCAGGATTGAAGTATTGACAATTTTCATATTCATGTCTCGCCAAACGGATGGCCTCCTTACACACGATATTTTACTGTTACTTCGGATTTTTACGTGCGGGGTGTCGCTCATAACCCCAAATCCTCTCTGATGGAAGCAATGGTTGGAGCAATAGAGGACATACACAAAGCTTGTAGTCGCTTCGGTTCCAATTGAGTCGGTAATGGAAGCCGAAGACAAATAAAGGATACAACCCACTTTAACATTTTTCTTTCACTACGAGAAATTGCAAGTTATCATGATTAACAGCTGCATTTTCTGTTGCGTACTATTATTAATACTCGAACATTTATCATTTAACCATATTTCTCCTTTAGTATTCCTTACTAACCAAAACCAGTTTAAATTATAATGATCTTTTTTCATGTTCCATGTTTCGTACAAGGACAAAATTGCTTTAGTATTGAACAAATAAATTGTTTTATTTCTGTAACTGTCTAACCCGAGAGTAATTTGACGAATTAATTTTCCAAACTAATGGGATAAGTAAGGTAAGGAAATTTGAGGTCCTTGCTAGTCTTTTATTTTTATTTCATTTTTTACTCCACCTGAAGGAGACGTCTTCGAATTTAGCGATAATGTATTACTAATTTCAGAGAAACAACCAACAAAGAATAACATACCAAAAGTTATACACTTTGATATACGGAAAATGAAACAATGCCAGTATAAAATATCTAGGAATGTAAAAATAAAAATAAGTTATTTTCACAAATGCAGGAACCACAAATTTTAATAAATAGGTTCCACAGCTTAGACGCGCATGTGTTGATATTGTAAGTGTTCACAAAATTTGGCTTCTTAGTTTCGCCTAACAAAGCCCAACATTTTCATTTCCTGTTTAAATTTATATGCGTTACTATCCTGTAATTAAAACCATAAGCTAGAATTGTTTATTTTATTTCAGTAAGCTGTTCTTTTCTAAAGTGTTGAATAAATTATGCAAAACAGATCTGCATTAAGTTTTAGCTGGAGCGCCAGTATTTTCTCGTAATTCAACTGCTAAATTAAACTACTAACAATTTTCGGATATTTATTTGTTTAAAAGTTGGGGGCTTAAGTTGTGCCAGTATTTTATGTAAAAACGACCTCTCTTAACCTTGTTGTACGAGCATAAATAGAAAACATTTTACTTTATCCATAAGTGTTTTGTAATTTATATAAAAAGTAAGGCAAAAGCGCAGTGTAAATTTTTATTCCGCAGCTTTATATTAACGTCTTAAAATGCATATAGAGATGTGTTGTTAAGTCTTGTATCACAAAATTTCTCAATTTAGAAAAAGCATTGAAAAGAAAATAAGACAAAATGAATACTCAAATTATAATGATTTTATAGATCAAATATGACTGATTCAATGAAGGGCATTTTCGGGTGTTTTGAGTCTTGCAGTTAATGGGTTTAAACGTGTATTGTTATATGATTTTTATTTGTATGTAACATTTGATAACTTGTCTATTATAATACCTAATACATATTAAAGTTTGTAAGTTGTAGATTAATTCTGTTCAGATTGTCTAAATGCTTGGAGAATTTGTGTCTTCAGATTTCCATTCTTGAAATTTACTCAAAATTACGGAAAAATAAGTCGATAGTTACTCTGCTGAACATAGTTCGATGAACCAGTGAACTTGATGTAATTGGGAATCTATAATTGTAAGCAAGAAAGCCTCAAAAACAGCATGTGTACATGAGGTTTTTGAATGCATATTTGTATGCTGAAATGCGAAATGTTCAAATTAAAAGATCTGTTTAGTTTCTACTTCATAAATCAATCATTGTTTGCTGTTTTAATGTTTCATCAACCAACTTAGGCAAACTTACAATTAAAACTAAGAGTTAAGAAATAAAAAACAAAACCCATGACCATCTATCAATAAATAAGATAATAAAAAAGATGCGATGAAACCTAACACAAATCTAACACATCTCTAATTAAACTGCGGATAAAAAATATTTATTATTTTTCACTTAAATCATTAGAACGTATGGACATGATCATTGGGTAAGTTAATATGTAATTATTGCAAAAAATATGTTTAAATTCTGATACGGTCATGGAAAGCAAAATTGATCGAATCCAAACGATAAATATAGCATTTGAAATTTCTAAGTTTTCTCGAAATATAACCCTAAAAGTCCGGTGTAGCGTTATTGGCTATAATTAAGGAAGCATTCGCTAAATATCTTTTTAAGAATAAGTGTAAAAATTCTACAAAATCTGCAAATTTACATTTATTGATTAAAAAGTTTGATTTATTTTCTTGCAAAATATGACGAAGGCCGTGTCGCTATTCCTATTTAGATGAAGAGGCTGGATGAAATTTACAGACCTTTTATCACAAGATTCTTAACGCTTACCTGCAAAATAGTATTGATTTTCTCTAGCATACTCGCTTATCGTATATACAAACTCGAAAGCCCATTTTGTGCTTATTTTGAATTGGATCCCATGAAGGATTATACTTTTTACACTTCTTCGTATTTTCAACAATTGCAAATATGTTGCAGAATTTCTCAAAATATTCGCAAACAATAATCACGGAAATAGAAAGATAGGCTTTGATTTACTTTATCAATTATATATATGCTGCCGTTTACATAGAAACTCACTATACTGAATGTCAAATTCTAATTAGTTTCTCATTTGCAAAATTGATTAGAATTAAATTAATTTCGAATGAATTTGCCTATTAGATAATATTGTACTGCGCTATCAACGGCATAGAATATCAAGTTTATAGCTCAATTGTTCACCTGAAAGTTTTGATTGTTATGCTTTTATGCTCCATGCATTCTGCAACTATGGAATCAAGCTACCATCAAACAGAATCTTGTTAGTCAAATCTTTGTTCATCTCATTGGATTACCATGTATAATAAAATGATCAAAAACCCCTAATTACATACCAGTTTTATTGATAAGGATATAAAACGAATAATACAAGGTATTAAAAAGATGTAAAACCTTATTAATATGCATGACTCTAACAAAACTGGTAAAGTTATAACTGTTCATTCGTTCAGGCAGCATAAAATATGTCATGGGTAAAATTATGCAACTAGCCCTAACAAATTGCGTTCATTTAAACCTCAGCTTCATATTACTGCTTACTTGACGAAAAGTTTTAAACGAATTACCTACCTATTTTGCTAGAATTCATCAATTTACTTATCCAGAAATAGAAATTTAGAGAGCACTATTTTAAAATTTCACTGTACCGGGTTATAAAATTCGGTTCGGAAACAATGACAATGTGATCTCGGTCAGTGGAGGTGGTCAAGCCTTACTGGAGAGGCGGTATAATAAGATATTTTCTATAAAAAAACGAATAATATATCTGCAAAATCTCCATTTCAGGATAAGTAATAAATAAATGGATGTTTATTACTAAGCAGTGCATTTAGTGATATTTTATTAGTTTGACTCTAATCTCGGTGAGATATTTTCCCCGTTGTATAAATGTAAGATTTCGCATAATATAAGATTAAAACTGATTTTACATTTTTTATAATTTAAAGCCTTGCGATGCCTCTAGAGTATGCTAAAAGAGTTGCTGTAGACTACCATATAGCAAATGGAACCGTTTTCGAAAATTAGAAACGATCTAATGAGATGCCACGTGTTTCCGGAGGAACATCTCATAAATTGAGTGATATTTGGAATAATATGCAATGCTAGTGAAGTTTAGTTGTACTTAATGGTAATAGTGTTATCGGCAATATAACGAGAGTAAAGTTTAAAGAGAATTCCTATGAGATCGTATTTATGGAAGGACATGCCCCATACATGGAAATCAGGGTTAATTTCGTTACAAAGATATCTTGGAATTAGCAATCATCATTAACTTCTGTTGTTCGCAAAATGCACCAAGTTTGATTAATTCCCTCAGGCCATAAGAGAATATTTGCTGGTCAGTTCGATCCTACACCTAGTCATCCCGTCTTCCATCGAGTTACCCTGATTCTGTTAGTGTGTTTTCGACTAAAGTGGAGCTCATTCTAAAGTATAAATTGCTAAAATTATTTTCCCCAACAATTCGATATGAGTCTCGTGACACAATGACTGCTTACACCTTGCCGAAAAGAAATAAGGTAAAAAGGCACTAAGTTATTTTTCGTTTACCACGTGGATCAGTATTAACTAAAGATAATGCTCTTAATTATGCTACAAGTAAATTGAAGAGGTGGTAGTTTGAAAAATCTTAAAGCATCTAAACATGCAAACTAGGATTCTTACTATTAGGCATTATAAATAATGAATACATTTTATTTAATCAAATGAAAAAAATTCGAGCTAAACTAATGAAATCAGTAAAATTTTCTTAATATTAGTAGAATGTCCTAGCTACTGAAGCCAAAATATTTAATCTGGTTTGAAGAATATTAAAAAAGTTTAAATATGAGTTTTCTCTAGGATATTTTACAAGCCGAATCCCTAGATCACAGAAATTACTTTGGAGGATGTCATAAGCCACAAGGACCTACCAAAAATTAGACGGTGTTGAATTGTAGTAAGTAAAATAGGTTAGCGTAGGTTAGCCTTGTGACTGCCCCACTTGCTGCCGGAAAAATGTTCAAAACTCTCAGTAAAATTTTCAGATTTTCCTAGGTGTTGGTAAAAGCAAACAGCAACTAAGGACCTTTTTCGTAAAATCTTCTTTAACACTTGGATATTCATTGTGCTACTGTGTGTTTCATATTACTTTATTCACTTTAACCTATTTGGATTGAGTAGCTTTTGTAAATTAAGGTCACTGCAAAAAAGAAAGATGAAATTCGATTGCATATCTTTGAATTGATTGCAAATTAACGATTTCTGCAGGCCATTGTTTTGAAATATATTTACATTATCATATGGCCGTTCATTAGTTGTTATTTGGTGCAATTACGCAATGCGTGAAGGGAATGAAGATTAACTTTAGTTATGGCAGTCAATACTTTCATGAGGAAAATATGAACTTTTTCTACATTCTACTTTCTAATTTCTTTCTTAGAAACGAAAATCGAGTTATCATAGTAAATAATTTAATGCGGTGCAATGGCAGGTCGTTTTTACCGAATTTTATTTATGCGCACATGCTACTTATTGCAATAAGTAGGTTCAAAGGAAATAATATCTGTACCACAATCCAACATTACGCATATCTAGAGATTGGAGGTTATTATGTGGAAATACGTGGTTTATTCATTAAGTAATAACTATATCTCATAATAATCGCGACAATGTTCACTGTGCTTCAATACATTGATAGTTGGCAAGTTGGGCATTTCTCGAGATCATCAGAGCATCTCAATGCACATTGCATAATACCACAAAGATAGAGCAATTTTTGGTAGGTCCTTGTGGCCTATGAAATGGCTTAAAAATTAATGTTACTCTTTCCGCTGTTATTTGCGTTAGTAGACGAATGATTGTTCTAAGAAAAGTGATTTTAGTTTGATAGAAAAAGGGAAATAACTTATTTTCCGGATGTTGAGAACTGTTGTGAGAATTTGAGCTACAGTTCTTCAACCGATTTCCATTACCTTCAGAAAATGACGGAGACGCATTCGTAGTCTACTTTAAATGAACTAAATGTACAACAAATTTAATTACTGTCAGATTTTTTCTCAAATGAGCAAGAACGCCTTATTATTAACTCTATAAACTGCTAAGAAAACGTTTATAGAAACCAAGAATGGTTGAGTCAATAAAATGATTTAATCATTTAAAGGAAGATAAAAATCGCTGTCGCTGCCTGACACAAAAGGCTATACTGTGTGCTCAAGGAATCTGAGGACACCTTAAACAGAAAAAGAAACTGTTAATTGATCAAACTTAAAATTTCTAGTAACCAAAAATAAACATTATATTAGCCTACGCTTTGTTTAATATAACCTTCTTCGGTTACTATTAGCGACTCAATTCGAGTCAAGCTTTCCTTAAGGGTATGTCTTTATTTATGTCCTCCTTTTCTTCCATGAGAGAGGATTTTTGTGTTATGGGGATGCTTATTGATTTATTCTCAACGTCGCCCCATATTTCGTGATAATACAAAGGATGACTAAGGTTTGATGAGTTCCGAGGAGATCATAAGTTTGGTGTGACATGACTGTGCAAATTCTAAGACTACCAGTCGTATGTTTTGATATCTTTATGGGATGGAGGCTAATCTTGATGCTGGTAGACGTAAGCCCTTCCTCTTTTGGCTACGCTGCCATTTATCCATGGTGGCTTAACAATGGTTTAAAGTCTCGACGACATAGTCATCTACATTTACTCTAAGGTGAAAGCACGAGAAGGCTTGATATGCCTTCCTTTCACTAACATCACCGAAAACCACCACTGTTGCAGTTGTAACATTTGGAACATTCAGAAATTAAATGCTGCTTTGATGGGCAAAGAAAAATTACCCAGTAGCTTGTAGAGGCTTAAAATTTGTTGCTAAATTTACACTCGAAATTAAGAAATGCAGCCTAAATGTAATCAATTTTGTTTGTTAAATAATAATCGCTTTTTCTGAATATAGTTGAAAAAATTCAATAACACTCATCAGTCGTTTATTTTGATATTGAAATGGGCAAAATTAAAATTAATTATCATTAGGTGTAACTACAAGCAACTTTAATACAAAACACAGCATGTGACCATATAACTTTCACAATTATTCAGTCAATAAAATTAAACCAGGTAGTTCGAGTCATTTCCAATCGATTTAATTTTCGATCTTCGTAGTGATGACGCACCTACCAGCGAGGGCTTCTTCGGGAGTATCATCTACATTGCTCCAGAACTGGCTAGCCTTATCGATGTATCAGCAAAAGATGAAGTTTAATTGTTGGTTTTCCTCATTGCTATTATGATTAACACTTCTGAAATGCTCAAAAAGCAGTTTCGAAAAAAACTTTTGAGTTTTTGGTTTCTCTTTTTAAATGAAATAAAAAGAGTTTTCACAGTCGAAACGTCTTATCTATGGTAGTTTAACGATTCAAGGAACTCAAATTAATTAATTAACATTCATTTTACAAAAATAGTTTCGATTACTCGATGTATTTTTTAAAATGCAAATATTTTTAAAGTGAACCCTGAATTCTACTATGAAATTTTGATACTTTGAGTTTTACATTACCTTTTATACATTTAAATCAATTACTCAGACCAGGACAATTCATTACTTAATGTCTATCTTAGTAGATATTTCATTAAACCTTGAACTATATTTTCCTGATAATTTAAACATATTATTTTGAATTGTAAGCCTGATCGTTTTGCAACTTAAAATATCATTTATTTAAACAGAAAACAATCCAATTTTGCGAATTGCCTAAGGTAAGGATTTTTCCAAAGGTCTTTTCTGTCTTACGAGTGATATTTCAATATATTTTATCTACCGTGATAAATAAAAGAAAACTCAAATGAAATATCTTTATGTAATTTAGAATATTGGAAATGGTACGAATGCAATTTATGAATGATTTTTAATCACAATATGAGCATGAATCAAATTCAAATATTTACCTTATATTAATACATTGTTCATTTAAGTCTGAGATGAAGATTCAACATAAATTCTGGATATTTGTTTGTTAACTAATTAAGGGCCAATGTAGTGAGTGCTGATTTTGTAAATTAATTAATACACCGAAAATCTTACTCGCAAGTAAAGCAAACATTGTGTTATTGTAAGTATTATAATCTTGATGTTTCCTGTAGTCAAATGTTAAATAAGACAAAGTGATTATTATTTGTATTGCATATTCTCACTGTTAAACCTAATAGAATGGCTGATTTATTTAAATCCAAAAGTTAAAATATAATTCTAGTCGACAGTTTTGTAAAAGGATACGGAGGATTAAGCCTTAAATAATTTCTATAATAAGTTAATACCTATTTTACAATTTGAAATAATCTGTACAAAATAAATAAATACTTTAGTCTTAATCCTCCTTGAAATGATTGTGCAAAATGAGACTTTATTTTATAGTTCTCCAGATAGATCATCTATCTTTTGGATGTGAGGCAAGCACTAATGAACACCTTTAACGCCTTTAATAATCCATTTAGAAGCAAAATCTTGTTATTTAAATTAGTCGTGTTCACTTATAATAATTTTCAATTTAAATGCCAAAAATAACCCAAATTAGTAAAAAAATTGAAACCAAATTAAGAAACATTGTAATTTAATTCATTAAATCAAATCTTCTTTTTTCAACTCCGTATTCATTAACGTTTTTTCGGTACTTAAGTGAGAGTAATGAATCCCATGTGAGAAACGATGAAGAGAAATTTAATCATTATGATAGATTTGTGAATATTTGCATCATTCATGCTCAATTATATTAACATTATCCGCATAAAAAGTTGTCCTATTTTTTATAATAATACAAGACAGATTAATATATTAAGATCATAGGTCTCAAAATGAGGAGCATTTTCAGCTTCCGGTTTTTTTTCAAAAGTTTGAAAAATTAGTGCAAAGTTAAAGCTGACCTCCGTCAGCTTCAGCTGTTATAGGCTTAAGAGCATCCCCGAAAGGAAGAGGCAAAATTTGCGTCAAGTAAATTTCTATCCCATTTCAAAGTAATAAATAAAAAGGAAATTACAAATTACCTTCATAATGATCCCCATTATTTAAAATAATATTACTTCGCAAATACCTTCTAAAATTCTTTAAATAATCCTGAAATAAATCAAAGTGCTGCCGGTGATTTTTTCCATTTCTAGGATAATAAATTATTGGCTAAAATATCAATTCATCATTTTTTGCCTCAAGGACCAGGCCATGGAAATGAGATAATAAAAACTTTTTTTCTAAGAAAAGGTGTCAACTTCGACTAAGCTAGGCACATGCTTTCGTCTTAGCTAGATGAAAAGCAGCATTGTAGTCCCCTACGCTCTAAATCATGAAAGTCAATGGCAGTGCATGACTGACCTTAAGGCGGCACTTCCGGTGCATGGCAGTGCTAAGGACGTCTTTAACTTTGCAGTCAAACCTTCCCTATAACAAAGATACAGGTTTTGCTTGGCGACTTTGACTTCTTCTAAAGCAACAACCGATTCAGCTAAGTGTGAATCTCTACAAATTCTTGAACCTGTTTTAATCCTCTACAAAAAATTCATTACGTTTACAAATTTAACAATACTTTGACAAAAGCCTTATGAGAAAGGCCTAATATTTTCCTAAACGTCGGTATGACTCCCACTGGATAGCTAACAATTGGGATGGTTACAGAATGGCCTTAATTTCTACTAACTTGGTGATGACTGGCGTTTTGTTCGGGCGTCTCCTGAAAACACATCTTCCGATAGAATCATCGAACCCGACGATAATACAGACATGAATATACCTGATTTGTGAGGGCAGAGACACGCAGTTATCTTTCTAGAGTAAATCGATTGATTCCAGTTGCGAAATGCCCTTGAAGTCAATAAGATTCAGAAGTCCAGGGAAAGCGTCAATGCGATGCTGCTGCAGCTCCATCGTCGGCGCTGCGTGATTATGCCGTATGCCATATTTTTAAAATCCCCGTCAATCACTTATAATTGATAAAAGTACTTATATAATGCTAGTGACTAAATTCTTTGAGGCTTTTTTAAATTTGCAGCTATAGAAACAGTTCTTTAATACATAACGTTGAACCATACTGCCTTTATTCTAGAATTAAATGCAAAGTAATATGGTGCGACCTATTAATGAAAATAATTAGAAAGAGGAAATGACGGAATGAAAGTTATCTCAAATTTAGTAAAGAATTATTATAATATAGTAAAGGATATTATAATATTATTTTTCGGCTATTCCACCTCTGCTTTAATTAACACAGAATAAAACAACGAAAAATTATTAGGCTCTTTTTGAGCAAATATTTTTTCTTTCTGTTGACCGCCTAAATACTGAAAATGGTAATAAATATTTAATTTCGTGAAATGTAGAAATAACCACTGAACACTACTCCTAAATGTAGCGGCACTTACTAACCGACTTGCAAACTCTGCCAAAACCAGCTAAAGGGAAAAAATATAGAATGAAACACTTTTACAACATAAATTAAATTTTCTGCTGAGCCCTTGCAATTTTCAGTTACAAGTACAAATAGTGAAATTAATATTAAGCGTTTCTTTAACATCGAGCGAGTCCCTTCATATGATTCATTTGGACAGCTAAGTTTTCTGTGTACCAGTTAAAAAAATATAAATTAATTCGAATATATTAGAACTATGCTAGTAATAAGATTATTGTTATAGCTATGCTAGAAAGGAAATAAACGAATCAGTTAACTTTGGTTCATATTTTTAAAACGGCGAAATAGCAAAATGTAATTATTAAATAACATTTTAGCAATATTTGAGTTATAATCTAGCTCTAGTGCATTATTTAGCATTAAATTTGTAAATCGAACATTATGTTAAATGAATCTCGATTGCTAATACTTTTAGTACTAGTGCCAGCGGAATATAATTCTCATATATCTGGTAAATTTTCTGCTTTTAGGAAATTACAAGATTTGCGCTATTGCATTACATTTATATAATCACTAGCACGTTAAAATTGTAAATTTAAAAACCCAATTTTGCCCCGTTTGTCTACTTTACATTCATTATTAACTAAATGAAGTATAGTTAATGAGGGTGAAGTTTCGTTATTGATTATTAAAAGTGAAAAATATTGTATGGCAATTGCATTTTAACATTTCTAGTGCAATATTATTTGCAATAGCTTATTTTATATTTATTATCATTTATTAATATAATTTGAATTCTCTGTTTTTTTATAAATACCATTGGATTTGCATTTAAAAGCATTTTGTCGACAAACATTTTACCATATATTTCAGAAACTCAATGTTAGAAATATGAATTATTGTTTGAAATAACGATGTTAAAATTGATTATGTGGCAAATTAAACGAGCTTTTATTACAAAATCAAAATAACTTTAATTTTATGTTTTAACAAGCAAGAGAGTCTTATTTAAAAAAATGTGGACTTTTATTGAAGGTAGCTGTGTTGGTATTAACAAATAATAGCAAATTGGAACATAACCTTAAAGCACTTATCAGCGACAAGTAATAAATTCACAGAAACGTACCCTCCTCAGGGCACAATCTGGGCATTTTCCACAAGATTGAGTTTCAGTTGGAGAGCACACGTAGAGAACAAGGACGACCAAGCTGTGTTTCTACAACATAGTGCTAATAAAACAACCAATATTTAAATTTGTATTCTCAGCTTTACTTCAGCATTAAAGCTTACTGCGATCATGGTAATAATGCATTTTCAAGAGCTCTCATGTATTTATATTTTACCACCCCTAAATTTCACCAAATCAGTTTCAGATCGCAATTTTTGAAGAACATATGAGAACTCTGAGTGAATGAACCAATCATAATCAGGAAAATCGTCTTTTAGTATTTATCATTCGAACGTTATAATCCGGTAACAAGTTTGTTTACCGAGCTAGAAAAACATGAAGCAAAACTACAAAAAGTTTCACCTTTCAATATTTTATAAAAGCAAATAAACAAAATATAAACCTATGATGCTTCCGTAAATCCTGCTTGGGCATCTATCAATGGCTCAATTAGAGTCTGAAAGCTCCAGGTGGTCTTTATTTATGTCATTTCTGTATTGCTCTGCTACCGCTTCCATTAAAATTGAATTTGGTGCTATGGAGATGATTATTAACTGCTTCATACTTCATATTAATCCAAATGCGGGTTAATATACATTATATTAATTTGACAATAGGTTTTGTTGAGACTTTAATTTTAAAATTATTATATGGAATCATTTACATTTTTGCTTCATTTATTCTCAGTCCTATTTAATAGTCAAATGAGCATTACAAAAATGTCTCCTTCGGTTCCTATTTCTTCTTGAATCTTACATATTACTAACCACAAACTGATTTAATAATCTATGTCATTTCTCTCTTCTAAATTCTTAAAAATTATCGTGCTATATGTTGTATCTGGAGATTATTTTCTATGCCCTTTTCTGATTATCTACATTATGTACAGTTGTGTAAGTCGTTACAATGACTCTATGCACTTCTTCGAATATACGTTGGAGTTAACACGCTTATTAATCATTCCTTGCTTAGCTCCCGAGGTAATAATATTATGCATAATGGTACTAAAACTTTCATACCACTGAATCCGTTATTATAAAGGATTGATAGAGTAGTTACTTTTTAATATTAATTATATTCTATAATTGCTTAATAAATAACTTAAATGGATTTATGCCCAACGACTTGGAACATCATGATTGTTTATACTGGGTAAACAGATTACTGAACTTAAAAACCAATTGATACTCTAGGCATATGAGGACACCCTTTACACTTTATTTACATCGAGAAACAAAGGGAACTGGAATAGTAAAGTAATTAGCACATAAACTTTTCGTACTAGGGAGTAGAGACAAACTGAATACTCATTTCGCATTCAGTTTCCCGCTATGACAGCACACAATGCTTAGCTAGCGCTTACAAACAGAAAAAAAATTTTTAAATATGTTTAAGTGGTTTTTTTCAAGAATTGAAAAAATAATTAATTTATTTTATTTGAGACCTATTTTCTAAAATTATTGTATGAAGGCTTAATAGGGACTTGAATAAATATAATTCCTCTAGACTTGCTTTTAATTTGCTACATCTTGATATAAATTTGCAAATGCATTGTTCCCAATCAATTGAAGCCATTAAAAGGACACATTGAATGGTTTACTAATTGTGCTCTCCATGAAGCTCTATTTCAAATATACATTTCAATTTAATGTTTGAGCCCATCACTACCTATTTATATACCCTCCCATCACACGAATCATACAAGTATAAATATATTTATATGTTAATTTTGGCGGAACATTGGACAGAATTCAGTAAGGAACACCCCGACGCTTCGTAGCTAATCTTAACCTTTCCTAATGAAGCTACGTTAGTGGACATATCAACTAATGGTGGACAACTTCAATTTAGAAATTCGAAACAATTATATCTCTATGTTAGGTGAGCTTACCCAAAATTTTCCACTCTTAATCAGGCAGACACACAACTTACCTCTACCGCTTAAAGGGTTTTAAGCCCTAATAGCACAATTCTAAATGAAGCTCTTCAGATTACACCAAATAGCATCGGCATATTTGTAGATAATGGATGTGGGGAAGGAGCAGCTAAATAAACTCTAGCGATCTCCTAACAACAGAATCTAGGTTTTCACCGAAACTACCATAGAGGTTTCTGGCACTGAATCGATCAGACTATGTTTTGAACGGAAAATATCCCTCGGATGGAGGGTAATATTGTCAGTTATTAAATTATACAAATCAGACATTAAATAGATAACTATTATCCAATCAAGAGTGAGAGAATAAAATAAATAAATAAAATAAATAAAGATAATAAAAAAATAAAAAAAATAAAATATTTCGAATTACATAGTTAAATTAGCTTAAATAAATTTGTCATAATAAGCATAAATTTATTTACAAGTGCTCAAAATATATATATATATATATTTTCATGGTGCATGGGCCATCAACTGGTTGGTTCCTATTGATCAATGTCTAATTCCTCAATAGATGTTATAAATAAATAACGATTACAGTATAGCTGATCAAGCTCACTCGATATAGGACATTTTACACTAGAAGATTGGGTATTTTTACACTTGTATTACAGATGATATGGTCCAGCTGCTTAGCGATATTTAGTGGGTTGCGAAGGTATTGCTTAAACATGGGGCCTTTTTAAATATTTACTTATCCCAAAAAGTGACTAATTCCTTCTAATTGGATAAGTATTTATGACAGATTAACCATTTCAATAACAGCAACACATTGGAATAAAATTTGTAGTTTATATGGATTGAGTATGTAAATAAGCAAATTATTTTGCCTTGCCGGCTAATGATGGATCGATGTTAATAAACCAGTTCTAATGTAGTTTATATTCCGGTCATGTAAGCTTACGCTTAGGTTTTAATTGCCCACTTGACACCTACGTTAAATAAGTTAAATATCAGGACGAAAAATATGAAAAACATTTAAGTGATATCCAATCCGTCAGAAAGGATATACACTCATCCATCCATCATTGTAACATTCGTGATTAATTCTAAATATAATAATTATATTGGAAGGATTTTGAATTAAATGTACTATTACGATAAAATAGGCAACCCAATGTGCCAGGAATTATTCTGTTTCATTAATGGCCTACTTTATATTTGAACACATACGAACGGTTCATTTATTTAATAGACTTGATGTAATGTATTAAATGTAATTAGTCGGGGTGAACCGTCTTCAATATTATTTTAAATACGAAGTACGGAAAAATTCATTGTGTATTAACGATATTTATTACAAATATCATACTTAAATACAACTGCACGATAACTTCGAGGTAGGCAGAGAAATTATTGTATTCATCGATGTTATTTAACTTAACTTATTTTCAATCATATGCCAAATTTCAAAGCAAAATTCAAAAAATATGGGACACGTGGCCTTTACGATTAACTAAGAAGGTGAGCAATTCAACGTAGGAAGAAATTAATTCTGCAGATTTATGAAGAGAAAATTTGCTGCTCAACGAGAGCACTCAGATCTTCATCAGTTATGTTTCCACACAAATACTTCTTGCCATAGAATTTATTTCAGATTTCCATTCACTGAGCATCTAAGTTTGAATCTAGAATTCAGGAGAAGGATGGAAACTTTGAAGGGACAGGAGTATTGTGCATACGAACGCCTTTGACAGATCTGTAAAGAGGCCACCAAATGACATTCCTTGAAAAATATTCCGCACATCCCGCATCTCCTAGGTTAGTAAATTATTCCTGAGCACAAAGCTCCTTCCCAAATCAATCGATTATAAATGACTCTTCCTTGTGCCTCGACCCTGAGCAATTGTTCATCCATATGTGTCAGACGATGGGACACTAATTAGAAAAGGAGATGGGCTGTCATGTTGAGCACAGGCTTGGTGCGTGAGTGGTCTGATATGCCTGAGGGGACGTGAATGCGGCCCTCATGCAACTGCAGCCGGTGATGGCGAGGTGACAGACGTTACCAAGTTGTTTCTTCCCCATCTGACTTGAGGGAAGGTGGTGGTAGATCAAAGAAGGAAGGGGGATAAGCCGTCATGTTGAGCACTTAGCCACCTGGGTGGACATGAATGGACATGTCTGTGTCTTTCGTGCCAATGCAGCTGGAGATTGTAGCGATGGTCAAATTGTTTGTTAATATTATCTTTACTGCCCTGAAGGCACAGGATTGCTTTCGGAAGTTTTGTAAGTCTAACTGAAGTTGATAACGTATCCTGGATTTTCATTTGCAGATCATTCGAAGGGCGAACACTATTTAGAAACCTTTGTATGAAGATCACAGTACTCAGCCAGATATTTCATTTTAACGCTTAACTAAAGGATACGACGAATGGAGGATTATCTAGCTCATAGCTATAGCTGATCAGTTACCCAGAGTCCCGTTTTTGAAGGCCTTAAAGAAACATAACGACCTAACCATGAACTCAACAAATTAGATTCTCAAAATGTTTAACCATTTTTGCATTGTAAAATTTTTTAATGTATCCGTCAATTCCAATATACTCACTTGTATTTACATGAAGGAAAACCTACCAAAATCTGTTATTTATTTCACCATGAGCATTAAAAGAAATCGCGTTAAGAAGGATGCTACGCCATTTCAAATGTCTTCAAAGTCTATTGTATCAAAATTGAGTGCTGAACTGTTTCTTAGCATGGGTGAGTTCGATTAATATAATCCTTAACCGAGTTTACTTATCAGTATTAAGGACCCATCAGGAAAGTTCGCACAACAGCTATTTATTGATCAATTCCATTTCTCTTATTTGATTTGCGATATATTGGATTATCATTCGTGGAGGTTTCGTAAACAAACTAAATTTTTGCAAAGGTGTCCTTTGTTGCTTCCTCTTTCAACGTTGTTTATGCTAGCTAACACTTACATATCTTCGATTTGAAAGACCTGTGGTATTTCACTTATACTGTATCGAAATCGCACAACCTATCGACTAAATTTGAAGCCAGACCGTACTCTTTCGATTCACAATAAATACCATTTCACCCATAGAAATGGAGACAGGGTCGGATATTTGGTTTCACTGGGCGAAACATCTGAACATGAATTGGCTAGCTGTGCTTTCTACACAAAATGAATGCAGGCCGTTGCTATTACTTTCCTAAAATATATTTCACAAAATTGATAGTACACCATTCCATAAGAACTTGTTTACCCAGTGGTCAAACTCAATGCTCCAATGCTGTATATAATTATAAATGGCTAATTATGTTTATAACTGATCCATCTAGGACCCGAATCCACCACAAGCAGATCGGTAATGCTGATTGAAGATAGATGAACTCTCAAATTTCTAGATTTCCCTCCTCTAAGCATTGACCTCTAAAGAGTTTATTCCTGAAAGGAATAGTATAAGAAAATTGAACAACATAACAACAAACATGCAATTGCTTGGTAAGATATGTTAACTTTGCTACACAAATACAATCCCAGCATGGATATATATCAGCTGATCTCTATTGTACTACTGCTACTGTTATTTACCTTTTGAATAAAGAATTGATATCCGCAATGCATTAGAAATTCCTTCATGTTTTGTTGTTATTGATTGACATTCATTGAAGTAACACTAGAGTTGAAGGATGAATTGCACAGTGGTGGCCTTATTTTGACTTGAGATTATCTCTGTGCTGCTAACCATGTACATCTAATTACAGCATGGATCGAACTTATCAGCTAAGTGATTTATTGAAAAATCGGGTCAACTAAATCTTAAAACTCCTGCACGTATTTTCGTGCACAAATTAAAAAAGTCATTTTTCCTTCCTCTAGTAATGGGACATAATCTATGGTTTAAGCACTACGTTCGTGTAACTTCTATATACATTAGGGAAAACTGCCATAGACTGAAGGGTATTAAGCAAGCATCTTATTCGAAGCGCCACAGTTATTTTGTTATTTTCAGCCACTCAAATGGGACTTTGAACATTGTATCTGTTGATATCGAGTATAATTCAAGTACTGTATCAGAGTGCTAATTGTACATTCATTTTGTAGGTGGATCAATTACAATGAAAAATTCCTCATCATATGGATGCCAAAATTTTAATTAAAGTAAGAAAAATCCATTTCAAATTACAAAAGCAGCGTAAACGATGTCTGGGCATTGGAGTCAGGGACGGGGCTTTGTGAGCAGCCAACATTACCCTAAAGCTAAGCCCGGGATTCCATTTCTAGCCTTGACCCTTGCACTCCCATTCCGTGTTTATTAATAGCCACAAAGTCGCGACTGTTTAATATCTAGTTATATATCTAGTCAATAAATAATAAATATAAATTATAATTTAATTATAATCATATATAATATAAATTATATAATTATATAATATATAATATAAAATATATTATTATAATATAATATAATACTAATATATAATAATATAATATATAATATATTTTATAAATTATAATAATTATTTTTATTAATCAATTATAAATAATCTATGTTCTGCATGATAATATCGCAGTTGAAGCCAAGATAGCAGTTGCAGTTAGGTATTTGATTGGTTAATAACTTAGATCGATTGTTAGTTGCGATCGGAATGGTACCTGACAGGACTATGATTGTAATATAAGGAGTAGGATGGCCTAGAGTAA